>VYXC01004608.1:173113-187968 GCA_013397175.1 Platysteira castanea
TTTTTTGATTCCCCTTCTCTCCAAAAAACAAATGTTGGTGATTTTCTACTCCACACCAGGGATGACCAGCTTTGTTCTATTTAACAAGCTAGGCCACATACTTTTTTCCCAAGTTTTACTTCTTCCCAACTAAAAGATTTTAGTCCATTAGATTTTAGGTTTAGAGTTTTACATCCACTTGTACAATTTCCTAATCCCAACAATAATCTGAATTTTAGCTCAGTAACTGAGTACAGGCACCACAGAGCATTGCCCTGCTCTGACCATAAAACATTAAAGGAAAACATTACAAGAAAACATCACCTGTAAAGCTGTTTTATGGGCTTGTGATCTCTGTTAGTGATCAGCTTTCTGTCTGCCATGATCTGCGAGGGGCTGTTAATGCTGGCCACAGCTGAGCCAAGAACAAGTTCTTTTGGGCGAGTTCTCCCTTCCCAGCTCTGGCGGGGGCTGGTGAGGGTTCAGTCCAGCTGGCTGCCCCGGGGGAGCAGGATCAGTGCCCTGCAGCTGCCAGGGAGGGAGGCTGAGCTGGACTCCTCTCCTTTGTGGCTGGCTTTGGAAATATCTCCTTTTACTAGATTCCTGCCTGTGATGGCTTTTCACCCTCACGCAGCTCAGGCAAACATCACCCAAGCAAAAACTGTGTCCTGTTCACATCCTGCCTTTCCCTTCTGAGCCTCTTTGCCTTGATCTCATGCCCCAGCACTCAGCAAGGACCAGCAGCTCCTCACTGGGTGCTGTCACTCTGCAGTGTGGCCATTTGGTCAGGATTCTGTGCTCTGGTCCGTGCATCCTACTATGCCTCACTTATGCGCTAGGAAGTCTTAAAATCCTCTTGGAATCCTCAGCTCCCCACAGACAACAGGCAAGGATTGTGCAATCAGCAATTCCCCTCCAAACATTCCCATTTATCTCCTCTCAGATTTGCCAGTGCCTGAACACAACACCTGAGCCAGGCTTGCAGCACCCAGCTGGTCCCCTCAGCTGTGAGCACGGAATTCCTTCTGCGCCTTCTTTCTGGATTTGTGTGCCCTGACTGAGCAACGGGAGACAGTGGAAAGAGAAAGAGCATCTTCAGAAAGGATTAATGGCACAGAATCTCAGGATTATTGAAGCTGGAAAAGGCATTCAAGATGATTGAATCCAAGCTGTGCCTGATCCCCACCTTGTCCCCAGCCCAGAGCACTGAGTGACACCTCCAGGCCTTCCTTGGACACTTCCAGGGACAGGGGCTCCAAACCTCCCTGGGCAGCCCCTGCCAAGGCCTGACCAACCCTTTCCATGGAAAAATTCCTCCTGGTGTCCAACCTGAGCCTCCCCTGGCCCAGCCTGAAGCCCTTCCCTCTCCTCCTGTCCCTGCTCCCTGGGAGCAGAGCCTGATGCCCCCCAGCTGCCTCCTCCTGTCAGGGAGTTGTGCAGAGCCAGAAGGTTCCCTCTGAGCCTCCTTTCCTCCAGACTGAGCCCCTTTCCCAGTTTCCTCAGCCCTCAGGACTCATTCTCTGAACCCTTGTCACCCTAAGTCTGATGTCAGAGCTGTCCTCTGATGGTGGCTGTCCCCATTCACCCGCCATAATCCCTCATCCCTCTTGGGACAGAACCAGAAATCCTCTCCAGAGCCAGTCCCAGGGCTCAGATATACAGAAGCACCTCCCTCTTCCACACAATTCACCTCAAGTGTTGTTCTCCAGAATGAGGTTTTATCTCACAGACTCAAATTTTCAACACAAAATCACAAGGCTAGCTGGCTTTGGAGTGGACATGGGACAGCAAAGGAATCCTTCTCAGTTCTCAGGGAAAGTGTCTTGTTCCTAGCAGCAGGGAAGGCTTCAGAGGACACTGTCACCAGGGCCTGTCTCCACAGGGTGAGGACATTGCATCAAAACCCTTCAAACAGTCACAAACCAGCCCTGCTTCAGCCAAGGACCCTTTCCCTCGAAGCTGAGCCCACAGCTCCTACTGGCTTCCTTCAGAACCCTCCCCAGCAGGGACCACGAGCAAAACCAGGTGACACAGGGCAGGAAATGCCACCAGAACCTTCCACGTGCAGCTGAGCATCTTGGGAGTGAATGAGGGCACATCTTTGTGCAGAAGAGTCACACCTCCAGCCCGACAATGGTGGAGAAGCTGCCACACCCCACTGAACAAAGACAATTACCCATCCATGGAGCATTAAATAAATTAGAACAATGTCTGTAGCTAAAGGCTGCAATCTCTGGGCCACTGGGGAAATCAAGGCCAAAATAAGTCAATTTTTTTTACCAAAATAAGCTGAGAACAGCCTGATATGTGTCCTAATTCCCAGGCCAGTGCTCCTGGAGCAGCTCTTTGAGCTCCTGGGATGCCCTCTGGGTCACCTTCCACACTGTCCCAGCGCATCCCTGGAGTTCACCTGCATGAGCAGGAATTCCAGCCCTATGGAATCCTTGCCCCTCAGCCGCTGCGTGCAGGGAGCCCGGCGATGCCTCCCAGCAGATGTGTTTTGTAGGAAACACACAGCTCAGCACCAGCTCTGGGTGCAACCTGCATTTACACCTCAGCGGCTGTGAATTTTTAAAATGCCTGGAGAGGAGAGGTACTCTGCTCAGCATCAACCTGAAAGAATCATCACCGCTGATCCCTGCACTGCTCTGCTCTGCCTGATTGCCTTTTAAAGCCATTTGCCAGCCTAATTTTAGGTTTACAAAGCCTGTTGTTGTAGGGGTGATGTTCTGCTGGTTTCTAACACGGCTCTGAGGGGAGACAGGGAGAGCAGCACTTACCTGGGTTGCTCTTGGAGGTGCGCACTGGGGTGTAATGATTTTTGGAAGAGGTCCTGACTGGGGTGTTTTCTTTGGGGGAGGTATCTATGGCCGAGATAGTCTCTCTTTCACAGTGTCCAATTGGGATTGGTCCCTGCTGCCTTAGGATGTCAGCCAGAGCCCTGGGGAGACAGGAAAAAAAAGGGGGGGGAAAAAATGTATTTTCACACAGCCAGAATTCAGTGTTTTCTCTTGCACAGTCCATGAATCCAGGAGGAGCTGGATTTCTACCATAAACAGAAGAAAAAACAACAATAGCATTAATAATAAAATAATAAAAAAAATACAGCTTAAAAGCTCCGTTNCTGGGGAGACGGAAAAAAAAGGGGGGGGAAAAAAATGTATTTTCACACAGCCAGAATTCAGTGTTTTCTCTTGCACAGTCCATGAATCCAGGAGGAGCTGGATTTCTACCATAAACAGAAGAAAAAACAACAATAGCATTAATAATAAAATAATAAAAAAAATACAGCTTAAAAGCTCCGTTTCTTTCTGTGTGCTGCAAGTATTTCCAGGCTTGCCCGGCTATTGTTTGGTTTCTCATCTGCTCCCTCTAATTCACCTCAGCCCAGGGTTATGGTACCTCTCCATCGTTTCCCAGAGCAGATAAACTGCTCCTGACACACCAAGTGCTGCCTCCATCAGGAGCCACTGTTGGCCACAACCCTGGCACCTCCTAAAAGTTACACCAAAACTGGCCTGCCCAAGCCAAACTCCTTTAAAACTGACTCACACCAGGAGTGTGATTCCTCACACCCTGAAATCCCCGGGTTTTCTGTGCCAAGCTCAAGCCCCAGCAGTGCTGGGAGAGTTTTTTAAAGGAGAACCATGAGCCCGAAGAATGGATTAACTAACTTCCAAGGGTTGATGCCATCACAGCTCTGAGCCTACCTCGAGGTTTGTGCCCATCAGGGATTGCTTTAGGGGTTGAGTTCTCCCTGCTGTTCCCAGGAAAAGCACCTAATTCAGCTGCAGCCAATGTTCTCCCCTTGGATACTCCAAGGCTTTTCCCCCCTCTGTGAATATCACGGACACTGTGCAATAATCACAGCATGCAATGCCCAGATTCTCCCAGGGCAGGCCCAAGCTCTCCCCTGAGCCCTTGGAAAAGCAGGAAGGGGGTGGCTTGTGTGGGTTGTAAGGGACAGTGGCACTTGGAAGCTGATGGTGTTTGAATGGCTCTTTTTCCTGGCACGGGGAACACATCTGGTGTCACCTCAGGTCCTAGGGAAGATGTCAGGAGGAGATATCCCTTCATTGCAGATTAACAAGAGGGATGCTGGCGTTGTTCACATCTGCTGAGCATCCCTTAAACACCACATTTCTGGGCTGTCATATGAGAAATAGTTTGGATCTGAGTCCGTTCTATTTTCCAAATCATTTCCTCTCCATCCTCTTGTACCTGTACATAATGCATTGCAATGCTAATGTGCTCCACAGAAGGAGCTCTTGGAGGCTCTCAGAGGCTCCCAAGGAGGATGACATTAGTTCAGCACCATCCTGGACAGAATAAGGGTATTTTTACTCTTTTTGATTATTTATTGGTTGTAGAGAGATCAGAGCTGGAAGCTGTAACCAACCACAGGATATTTGTGTGTGCACACAGACTGATCCTTGATGAGTGAAGGGATTGGTGTTTGCAAAGACAGGAGAGCACAGATCGTGCTAAAACAGGCCCAGAGAGAGGTGAAGGTGGCAGCAGTGAGAGAAGGATGCTGAGCCTTGTCCCAGGCCAGGACTGCCTTTGTTTGCTCCTGAGGAAAAGAGGAACTGGTGTTGGATGAGGAGCTGGTGTTGGGTGAGGAACTGGTATTGGTGAGGAACTGGTGTCTGGTGAGGAGCTGGTATTGGTGAGGAACTGGTGTCTGGTGAGGAATTGGTGTCTGGTGAGGAACTGGTGTTTAGTGTTCTCCGAAGCTGCTGGATTCTTTCCCCCTGCCTGGCACAGAGCTGTGGGTGCTCCCCACCATGCCCAAACATGCCTGAGGTGTCCGTAACTGGCCCCCAATGTACAGGACACGGTTGACACTTTGGCTCCTTGCCCAAGGTCATGGAGAATGAGAGAGGCAGAACAAGGACCCGGAGCTGGGCCTGGGGCTCCTGCCCTGTGTGACACCACAGGACGGGAGGATTCACTCACCCCAGTGATCCTGGTGGCTTTTCCAGGCCAAAACCTCCCCCCTGCACCCGACCCTGCTCTCAGGGGAAGATGGGGGAGGCCAGCGAGCTCTGCCTGTTTGGCACCGCCCCAGCACATCCTGCTGGAGACATCCCATTTTCAGGGATAGCAGGCTGGCAGAACCCTTGGTAGCTATCTCCAAGGGATATTCCGCACTGGATGACCATCTAATGGCATCTGCAGTACAGAAACACTGAGAGCCATTTTTCAATCACACACCTTGCATTAGCACTGTTATTCACTGGCCCACGGTGGCCTGGGCTCGTTTTGAGCACTTGTCCAAGACACTCGGAGTGTCAGGAGTGCAATCACTCAGAGAACAGGGGACAGCACTAAAGCAGGGTGGATAACTCCAAACCACTCCATTCCAGATGTTTTAATGGAGCCAGCTGGGCAGGAACGGGCAGGGCAGGGTCTCGGAGAGGGCAGGGTAGGATGGGGCACATACAGAGATGTGGGAGCTGGAGGAACTGGGGCGGGGGGGGGGTGGAAATAGGACTGAACAAATTAGTTCTGCTTGAAGCTGGGTGTGTTTAACCCAACCAAGAGAGGATAAAAGAGACCCTACACCCCACTAGTGGGGACAGAGCAGGGCTGTTTGTGGAGCTGTCTGGCAAAGGAGACCAAAGGCTCATGGTTTTACAGGAAAAATCACAGTGGGACAGCAAAACCCTGGAACAGGTATCCAGGGAGGCTGCAGGGTCTCCACCCTTGGAGATCTAATTCAGCTTCAAAAGGCCCTGAACAAGCCCCTCTGTCGAAGCTGGCCTTATTTAAGCAGCAGGAGGGACCTCCAGAAGTCCCTTCCACCCTGATTTCTGCTCCCAGTGAGTCTAGGGCCACCCTACACTGCAGGTCAGGCTGCTTCTCCTCGTTCTGCTGCCCTTTCTCCTGGGATTGTCACTCTCTGAATGGGGTTTGATGCAGCCCTATGAGAACACCTTCCCTCCCTCCTGCATGGACAGTTTACGTCACTAAAAATAACTAAGGTAACTCAAGTGAATATTCCTGGAATAGCTGAGGCTGGTGAGAAGTGAGTCTGAGCCCTCTCAGACATTCCCTACCTGAGACCTGAACCCAGATCTTGTTGCCCTCCATGAGGACAAAACCACGAGTCCAGGACAACATTTCAGTCCGCGATCTTTGCCACAAACAAAACCACAGCTGATGTATATGATAGAACAAATTTAAGCCTTTTTTGGTTTTCACCCTGAAGGGATGGTAACAAGAGCTGCTCTCTGGGTTGGCTGCTGGTCACAACTTAACAAGGAAATATTTTCAGGTGCCAGACACCTGGAAGGGAGGAGACCTTTACTCCAAAGTGAAGAAATCCCAGGAAAGTGATGCCTGCCCTGTCAGACTATGCATGAGATAAACCAGACACAAGTGTCCAAAGCAGCCCTGGCTTGTTTGTGCGTGGGACTACAAGCAGTGAGCTCAGCAATGCTGGTGGTGTCACCTTCTCCTCCCCCAAACACCCCAACCTGTGTGTCCTGAGTGCTCAGTCCTCACCCTCCTCATGCCTAACAGAGGGAAAAAAGACTGTTGAGAAGTACCAGGACAAAATATTACAGGTAGAGGAGAAATTCCAGCTCGGATGGAGCTGGTTCCTTCCGTGCCAATACAATCACGGTGCTGTGTGGGATCCAGTTGATTTCCATAAATGTGGGATCCAGTTTATCTCCATAAAGCCCTGAGGTGGTGGAAGGTCAGTCTCACTTAAATGAAGGAAGGATTTGGTTGGTGTGAGGCCTTTGGGTCCAGCTGGCTCACTGCCCACCGCAAAGCCCTGAGAGAACAGAGTCCCTGCAATCTTTGAGTCCTGTGTGTGCAGCCATTTGGGTACAATTAGTCCCACTGATGTCACCGGCATCCTAATCACCTGCACAAGGATATGAGACACTTCAGAAACCTTCCTGTGACGGCACATCTCTTATCTGAGGGAAACAAACCTCCCTGGCTGCAGCGTGTCACCCGTGGCAGCGGCGGGAGCAGCCGGAGAGGCACCGTCCCCGCCAGAGATAAGGATTTGTGACACCTTTCCCTCACGTCATCTCTGTGCCAACGCTGAGACGTCGTTCCACCTGAACCCAAAATAGCCACAGTGCCAGCAGGGAGGCTGTTCCAGAGTGCTGGACTGGCCTGAGAGAGGGAAATATATGGAGGTGTCCCGTGGCAGGACAGCCCAGGCCAGGTGCTGCTCCCAGGGATGGCTCTTGTGGGACTCAGGACAAATTGAGGACTTGGGGAAGAAACCCAGCGGGATGAACACAGGAGCCACAAGGCAAAGAAGGCGCTGTGGCCATTTTCAGGAGGAAAAATCAAAAGGACTTGTTGTAAATCCATAGGAACCAGGGGGGTGGGTGGAAGCAGTGGGGCAGCAAGGCTGGGCATCAGCAGGGGCCTGGTGCTAGAAGGGAAAATGACAGACTTTGACCCCAAAATGTGGCTTTGTAGCCAGGGAGAAGTGAAGCTGCAGGGCTGGGAGGGACCAGCTGCAGCTCACCCTGCCGCTCTAACCCAGCCCAGAAGATGAACCTGCTCCCTGAATTTCTCACGAGGGAACAGCAGCAGTACTGTGCTCCCCACAGCCTTTTTGGGAAAGTACTGTCCCATTTTCCCAATATCCACAGATTCCTAACACTAATTGAGGGTCTGAGTGTGGACACAGGCATCCCTTCTGCTGAAGGCAGGGGGAGCTTTGGTGACAGCTCCAGCAGGCCGGGGTGTGGCCCGTGGGAAATGAGATTGGAGCAGAGGGGTGTGTAGATGCTGGATGGGAAAGGCTCTGGGAGGAGCTGCTTGTTTTCAGCAGTGCAGAGGGCACATGCTCAAAACCTCACTAATTTGCCTTCTGAAAATCCCCTCTCGTGGAGGCCTTAAAAACAGAGTGCTAGAAAACAGAATTTCTTGTTCCAAGGCCCTGCAAATTTGGGGAAGGATGGAAGGAGAATGACCAAATGGGTCTGGCAGAGCACAGTGAGAAGAGCAGAGCCTGGCTGAGTTGGAGCTGCTAAAAGCAGAGCGGGGATGGAGTTGATGGCAGAACTCCAACCACTTCAGCACAGCCAGGATTTCACCGCAAGTTCTTCAAAAAAAGTGAGGTTAAAGACTCCCCTATGCTCTGTAAGTAACTTGGAAAGAAGATGCAGCTATTCCGAGAGATGGATTTTTCCAGCCTGGAGCCAGCTCACCTGGAGGGGACGGCTCTCTCCGAGGGACAGCATTTCGGTCACCAGCCACTCTCATGTGAGGGCAGCCATGCATTATTCATGGCTTGGCTCCTGTCCCCACACCTGCTGTGAGTCTTGGGAAGCTCCAAACGCTGACCACGCCCGGAGCTGGACAGTCCTGGGAGGCTCCCGCATTCCAGGACCTGCCAGCTGGGTCCTGCGTGCCCGTGGCATCCCCCGGGCAGCGTCACACAGCAGCTGGCAGGGCAGAGGTGGCCTCAGCCATCCCCCGCTGCTGCCTGCTGGGCATCATCCCAGGGCACAACCCGGGCACACCCTGGCAGTGCCCAGGTCTTATCTCCACACAGATGAGGCTTTAAATTGATGGCACGAACACACTGCAAGCTATCCATCAGGGAATTGCTGCTGCTCCCTCCGGG
The DNA here is from genome assembly GCA_013397175.1 of Platysteira castanea. Classification (NCBI taxonomy): domain Eukaryota; kingdom Metazoa; phylum Chordata; class Aves; order Passeriformes; genus Platysteira; species Platysteira castanea. The sequence goes on from VYXC01004608.1 coordinate 181,704, forward strand.
AGGCTCTGCTGAAGCAGAGCTTTGTTTGTGTGGAAGTGCAGGAGCTCAGCAGAGCCAGAGCTGCACCAGTCCCAGGTCAGCAAAAGAGAGAACTGGGCTCTGCACTGCCAGGAGCAGCAGCAGCCCATCCCTCAGACCGGGAATTCCAGCGAGGAACACCGGGAATGGTTTCTCACATGCCTGAAATGTAGTGGGTGCCTGGCAGAGCTCAAGGACCATTTGGACAACGCTCTCAGGGATGCACAAGGTGGAGTTTTTGGTGTGTCTGAGCAGGGCCAGGGGTTGGACTGTGATGATCCTTGTGGGATCATCATTCCAGCTCGGGATATTCCGTGATGCTGTGATTCCGTGCCTCTGTGTGTGTGTATCCAAGAACAGGTGAATTCACCCATGGAGTCCAGAAGGGAAAACACTAAAGGTTGGCACACCTTTCCAAGAGGGGAGCATTTGCACCTAGAATAAGTGAGGAAATATTCATTCTTAAAAATACACATTGCAAAGAAAAACCAGATGTCTTCTGAGAAATCTTAATGCCAAATACAAGAATTATTTGGGAAGTTCCTGGAATTTAATCCGGCACTAATGACAACCACTTCACACACCTCACACTGGTGTCCAAACTGAATAATCTCTTGCTATTGCTGTGATGTGGGCAAGGAATTTACAGCACTGACTGAGCTCACAATGGGCCACACCAGTTCCTGTGAACACAGCAGGCTCAAAGAGAACCAAATTGTTATGTAAAGATTTGGCAAATAAAAGCTTCAGATGAACCTTTCCAAGGGATGTTTCTCTGCAGAGAGATGTTACCCTGAGCAGAAAGTGTCCCAAGCAAGGGCAGGATCTGCACCTGAGCCGTGGGACAGTGAGTGGCAGGAAGGGATTGGTACCCCCAGGCCCTGCTGAGGCTCGGGCTGGCTGCAGGAGTGAGCAGCCTCTGTGCCTCCCCTGACCCTGCTCCCACCCTGACCCACCCTGCTCCAGCTCCTTCTCTTTCCAGAACGAATGGGAGGCTCCCTGGAAGGAGATGCACCCAGGAAAGGCATCGAGGGTGCTGGGGGGAAGGGGAAGCTGTGCAGAAAAGGAACAGAGCACCAATCCCACTCACAGAAAGGAGAGAAAATAAAAGCAGCAGCTCTTGCTGGGTGCTCCCCAGGCATGAGGGGCTGAGGGAATGATTATCTGCTGCCCCAGCTCTTTACCCTGCTCCTGTTTGTGCTGCACATCCTCAGGCACAAACACAGCGACAGCATGGGTGCTCACGCAGCTTTGGGAGCACACGGCTGCACGTGGGGAAGGTTCATGCTCAAAGGGTCTGGTTTTACACCAGATCCTCTTCTGTGAGCACAGTTAAGGGGTTTTGAACTCACTGAAGAAAGCTGCGCTCTCTCTGAAGAGCCCTAACCCTGAAGAGCCTTCACAACAAAGGAGGTTGTGCAGAGAGCTGAAGCTCAGCACAGCATTTATTGTGGAAGAATTCTGTGTTTATCTGCCTGAGAAAGGAGACATCTAAGCCCTCCAAGCAATGCAGTGCACACAGATCTAAGGAAACACAGCCAGCCCATGTGAGCAGGGATAAAGGCAAGCAAAAAGGAGCCTGATCTCATCTTCCTGAGAAAGTTCAGATCTTACGTGAAGCAGAAATTTTAAAAGGCATCTGATCTCCAAAGGCGCAGAGATCAACTGCTACTTAAGGATATAAGAGATTACAAAACTAAAAGAAATAGAAGTTCAGAGCTATACTGGATTCCCTTGACACCATGTGATGGAGTTGGACTAATAGAAAAAGTTAATTAGCAAGCAGAAAAATATCAAGAAAATGGGAATTAGAGACACTAAGATGATTTGGTGGAGGCAGCGAGGTTTCTGGGCCTGGCCTCTTGTAATGGGAGAAGTTCAAAGGGAATGGAGCAGACCCAGAAGCATCCAGAGGAAGGTGGTAGCCAGGCAGCCCCTGTGCTCCCAAGGAGTCAATCTCTTCACAAAATAGACTCAGAGAGGAAAACACAGCAAAAAAACCCCAATTATCAAACTGTAAACCACGAGCAGAGCTCCAGGCTGGAGTTTTCCCAGCGCATGGAAGCGAAACAAAAGGAGAAATATTTTATACAGGTACATGCACACAGATACACACTTGGCCTGGGTTTGGCCAGCTGGGTCTGGATCTGGACAATTCACCCTTCAAACAGGACAAGATCCAGGTGTTCTCCCTGCTTGGGAGTTACCCCAAACGCAGCCAGGTGCAGGGTTGGTGGGAAACAAAACTAGTTCTGAAAAACTTCTCTGAGGTCACCAGTGGAAGGTGTTCCTGCCCATAGCAGGGGGTGGAACGAGATGATCTTTAAGGTCCCTTCCACTCCAATCCATTCTGTGATTCTGTGATTTTATGGCTGCACCTTTTTCTGGTTTATCTCAGTCCAGTCTGACCCGGGCTTGTGGCCCTGGATCCTGTGCCTGTGAGAGGGACAAGGAACTTCAGAGAAGAGACTCAGAAAGCATCAGGATTGAACAACACAAAGCAGGGCAAAGAGCAGCTGAAAGGCACCCGGGTGAGTCCGAATGGAGTGAAAAAAGGCAAAGCATAAAAACACATCAGTGGAAAGAGAGTGAAAGCAGGAACAGCATCCAAGAAAGAAATCTTCTGTAGAGTCCCTGTGGCCAGGTGTGTTCACAGCACTCCCTCCCTGCCCCAGGGACAGATGGAGTTTGATTGTTTGGCCCCAGCAGCAGAGAGCAGAGCTGAAGGAGCTGCCTGTGATCCCCATCTCAAACAGCAGGGCTGGAGAAAGGCACTCCTCATAACCTTCACAGCTGAAAGCAGCTCCCCTCCAGCAACTCCTCAGCAAGAACAGGGGTGCAGCTGTGGGGAGATGCAGCCTGCAGGAACAGAAACCCTCCTGCATTTCAAGTCAGGCTCACGCAGACCCGCAGCCTCCTCAGATCTGTGGGCAAATAGATCCATTGCCTCTGGTTCCTGCTGGAATTCAGAGCCGCGCAGCAGGAACGACAAGGAATGGATCAGTTTAACTGTGGTCTCTGCATGGGGAAAGCATGTTCATCTATAAAACCTCTCAGTTGTCATTCATAGAGCAGCAGATGCAAAGCCCAAAGAGAAGAGGAGCACGAATATCTTCCCTCTTTGCAGAAACACAGGTGCTGTGGGAGGAGGGTTAAGCGAAGCACTGGGCACACAGAGCCTGTTTCCTTCTCCCTTTCACACCCCTCAGACATGTTCCATGCAAGGCCAGATAAGGCCTTTGAGCAGGATACAGAGGTGGTTTGCTGGGAAGAACCTCGGTGCTGCTTCCCAGGAGAGCAGCTGGGCTCACACCAGTGCCCCAGGGCCAGCACTGCCACTGTGTCCCTCTGGCTTTGGCTGTCCAGTGGGAAGCACTTGGGATATTTCAATCCCGAGCTGCAGACCACATCCAGGTTCCAATCTGTGCCTTCCCAGCTCAGCAGAGAGTGCAGTGGCTGCTGCTGAGGCTAAACAGGGGTCATGGAGCAGTGCTACATCTGTGAATTATTTATGTTCTGTAGCATGGGGATGCAGGGTCATGAGAGCATTCTGTGGCACTCCTTCTAGCTACAGAAAAACACACCCAGCTTTGGAAAGAACCAGCTGATATTCCCTGTTCAAAGATTCCCTAACTCATCCCCATCCTGAAAGTAAAGCAAATACTTTTTAAATTTCACTTAAGAAATGCTTGAGAAAAGAAAACAACCCTGGCAATGAGATGAAAACAAACCGTCCTCACCAATGCATGAGAGAGCAGCAGCACACACAATTTTGTTGAGTGTAATTCTGAGAAATCAGCCTCAGCTTCTACCTGGAGCCCAGCAAGAGTCCTGGCTGTGTAACCCCAAAGCAAGAGGCAGCTCTATATGGCCAGGCTGAAAGATTCTATAATTACCAAAAAAATCTGTTCCATTGAAAGCATCACAAGCATTTCTGTAAAACAGGAATATTTCAGCTCCTGGTTTTCAAAGCACTTCCATTTAACTGCTCTTAGAAACGACTGTCTCAGTGCCACTGCTGAGCCCAGCATCACAGCAGTGCCTGTGCTTTAAAGGGACGTGGCAGTGCCTGGAAACAGGAGCTGACTCCAGCTCAGAGCTGCACATGCAGCTCTCCGTGCACAGCCAGCCTTCCCTTCCACGGCAGAGTGACAGCTCTCCTGTGAATTTGTAAACCCTCCTTCCAACAAAGGACACTAAATGAGCCCAGCTTCCCTCAAAATGTTCTTTCTAAGTGAGTTAATAAGGATTTCCTGTAAAAGCTGGGTGAGAAACGAGCAGAGGAATGACATCCACGCACGGCACTGCTCAGTGAGCATTTACGAGGAAGTAAAATTTAAGTGTGATCCTGCTCGTGGTGGAGTGCAGGGAAGTCCTGATTGATCTTCCCTGGCTGCGGGATACTGGTCCCAAGAGGCTTTTTGCAGCCCCCTCTAACATGTTCTGTTCATGCTGCTGCTCTCCTCCTCCCCGAGGAGATTTAATGCACTTGCCATCACCACAGAGAATTTTTCTGGATGTTGCACTTCACTCCAACTGACATGATCTCAAACAGACAGAAATATCCAACCCCATCCTGCTTCCCCCTATCCTGGAGCTCCTCAGCAGCTGCCAGAGATAAAGACAAATTCCTCTCCTCGTATTTACATTCTGCTTGGAGCACTGAGAGCATTCAGCCCGACGCAGGAGATGCACTTCACAATATTGAAACCCTTGTGTGATGTTGATCAAAGTCAGGTACCACAGGTCTGAAACGTACAATCTTTTACCAGCTACCATATTATAGAAGTCAACCAACTCCTTAAAATGCTCTGGAAGTCAGGCTTCCCGAGCACTCAATCTGCCATGCATGCTTCCACACACAGGTGAATCATTTCACCAGAACTTGTCTGAATAAAGCATCAAAGAAGTGAAAACATCAGGAATAATGCAGACAAGTCTGGCAACACTGGCTCTGATTTCCAAGGGTGAAGGATCCAACCCTGCAGCAGGCTGGAGCTGGAGCAGAAGTAACATATGGACATCCAACCCAGATTTCCAAATTTAGTGTGAAGATAAGGCCCAGGCAAGGTTGCCTTGAAGCCAGAAGAGCTGGGCAGCTGGGGAACCATCCCTGAGTTAACAAAAGCCTTAAAAGAGCCGATTTTCTGGCTAAGCCACTTGCAGGACCTTTCCTCTACACAGTTGTGTGCAGTTTTTAACACTGTGAAGTTATTTTCTTGCAGGGACCAAGGGCAGGTGGGATTTGGGATGGAATACATGGGCCAGACCCTCGGCAAATGCAAACCAGCTTCAATGTTTGTCCTCACTGCAGGGAGGAGTCTAAATAAAACACATCTTCCCAAATAAATAAAAACTGCATCACTCATCTCTTTTTCCTCCTAAAAAACTAATATTTCTCGCCCCAGTCTCTGTTGATTGCAGCTGAAGTTCAGCCTCAAAAATATGGTCAAGGATTTCAAGAGTTTTGATTAAAAAATCTTCATTAAAATAATTTTTGGGAGGCATTATCTGCTAAAGTCTTTCCCCCTGGTGCTCACCACTGTTCTTCTAAAGAAGCCTCTCACCAATTTTTATGTTCAGACACAGGGAGCTCTTGGATTCATGGCACGCAAGCAGCACTCATCATTTGGAGGGACTTTTTCATCATAAAATAAATATGAACCGAGAGAGAACATGAATTTGTCCAAAAGGAGGATTGCTAGAGACGCCCGAGCTCTGGCTTTGAAGAAGGACTTTCTGTGCCACGCTGAGCGTTCCCTGTCATTACAGCGCTGTGCAACACCACTGCTGAAGGGACACCGAGCCGCCTCTCCAGCCGGCAAGGACAGAGTTCTCGGGATTTGGAAAGGGACCCGAATAAAAAAGGGAATGTGCAGAGCTCTGCCTGCCACCAGCGCATTCCCCCACAGCCCCAGGTGCAGCACGGCGAAGGCACCACCCGGGGGGGATGGGGTCAGATCCATCCCCTCCACACTTCCTGAACTTATCCCTGGCCGGGCCGGGCAGGGCACGGCCCGCAGGGTCCCAGGGGCTCTGCTGTCTCCTGGGTGGTGCAGGGGGAGCCGGGGGAGCCGGGGGCAGGCTTGGAGTGGAGCAGGAGGGGTTTGGGGTTTGCTGAGGATCTTGGGGGTTGCAGGGGGGAAATGCCGAGGGTAGGAGGGGGCTGCCAGGGACAGGAAGGATCCCAGGGGGTCCCAGGGGGCAGTAGAGGGATGCAGGGTGCAGGAGGGGGATGCCTGCGGGA
>VYXC01004608.1:189660-206943 GCA_013397175.1 Platysteira castanea
CCGAGCCGAGCCGGGCGCCGGGGAAGGACCGCCCACCGCTGCCGGGCCGCTCCTGACATCACCGGGATCGCGCCGCGCCACTCCGCTCCGCCGGCACCCCGGCACCGCCGCCAGCCCGCCTGGGGCAGCCCGACCCGCGCTGCGCCCGCAGACCGACCCGTCTGCCCGAGGCAGCGCCGGAGCTCGGGGGCTCCGGAGGGGCGCAGGGGAAGGGGCCCGGGGACGGGGGTCCGTGTAGGTGTGTGTGGGATGCGGACCTTGTGCGTGTCCCCCGCGATGTGGTCCTGGCAGGGATGTAGTGGGTGGCCACTGTACCCGTCCCGGGGGAGGTGGTCCTGGCAGGGATGAGCAGGGATGTGGTCCCTAAAGGTCTGTGTGGTGTGAGGACCCTCTGCCTCTCCCCAGGGGTGTGGTCCTTCCAGGGATGTGGTCCCTAAAGGTGTGTATGGTGCGTGGACGCTCTGTCTTTCCCCGGGGGTGTGGTCCCTGAGGGGATCGGCAGGAATGTGGTCTCTATAGATATGTGTGGCCCTGTACCTGTCTTTGGGGACATGGTTCCTGCGGGGATGTGCTGGGATGTGGTGAGTGGCCCCTGAACCTGTCCCCAGGGCTGTGGTCCCTGTGTAGATGGGCAGGATTGGTCTCTATAGCTGTGTGTGGTGTATGGCCACTGTACCTGTCCCTGGGGATGTGGTCCCTGCAGAGATGGACAGGATGCAGTCCCTAAAGGTGTGTGTGGCCCCTGGCCCTGTCCCTGGGACTTGGTCCCTGTAAAATGTGCAGGGATGTGGTCCCACTGGATCAGTCCCTGTGGAGGGGCAGGGAGAGCAGTGCCCCGTGGGCAAACAGGGGCTCTGGTGGCTGTAGGTTTGCAGGCTGTATGGTCCCTGCCAGTGTGCGCACTGGGGATTGTTCCTGTAAGCGTGCACGGGTTCATGGATCCACGTGTGTGGGGAATAGGGTGCCTCTGGATGTTTGAGGGCTGCACAGACCCTGGGTGTGTGTGAGTGTCAGGGGTGCCATGGACACGTGCTGAGATGTTCCCTCTCGGTGTGTGTGTGGGGGGTACAATCCCCACGGATGTGCATGAGCATCACCTGTAAGTGTGCACAGATTTTTTGGGCTGGGGACCCTGGGGACAAGTGGGGACACGTGCAGACTCCTGGGGTCGATGGAGGGCAGGGTCTGCCCCAGTCAGTTCATGGGCAGAGCTCCCTCCCCTCTCCAGAACTGCAGGATACTCTGGGCTGGAAGGGACCCACAAGGATCATCAAAGCCCAGCTCCTGGCCCTGCAGAGGGCACCCAACAGCCTGTGCCTCCAGGAGGTTCTTGTCCCAGGGCAGTGCCCTCAGCACAGCCTGGTGCTGGGCACACGTTGTCCCCAGGGCTGTCTGGCCGTGCTGCCCCCCAGGCCGTGCTGTCCCCACTGCCCTGCCACCCCTGCACGGGGACATGCCTCCCAAGCTTCCCAGGGATTGCTGCTCCAGGCCGGGGCTGTTGGCACCTCCCTGGGAAGGTGCACAGGGTCCAACTGAGCCCCAGTTCCTGTTCCCTGATGTGCTTGAGGTGGAGAGAGCAGCACCCCACCCCCAGCCTGATACACTCCCTCTTCTTTCAACTGTTCCCGCTCCAGGAGAACTCTGAGATGTTGCAGGGATGGGCTGGCACTGCCCTGGGCTGCCCAGCGACCCGGGCACAGCCACCACAGCTTTGTTCTGAGCAAGATCCCTTCAGGCACAGCAGCTTTCACTGCTGTGAGCCGTGGCGACTGAGGCAGAATTTCCTCAAAGTCCTAGTGCTTCCCCCGTGTCCCACTGCAAACCCAGCTAGAGCCTCTACAAATATTTCCTGTAGATAGCCAAGGTGCTGCCAGCTGTAAGGACACGCAGAGCACAGCCAGGAATCCTGGCAAGGAGGAGCACATGGAGATGGGAATGGAGGCGATGCCCTGCAGCTGCAGGTGGGCAGTTTCCAAGAGAGCAGGGAATGCGGTGTAGGAGGAAGAGGGCAATGGAAAGGGAGAAGCACCCCTAAAAATCCCCTGTCAAGCACCCTGTGGGAATCATTTCCTCAAGCTACAAGGTCTGAGTGCCCACAGCTCATTTGGTAACTCCCTTAGGAGAGCCCATGGACTGTGAGGTTGGCAAAGAAAGCTTTAGCTCTGCCATCTCAATGCTGCTCTGGTGCTGGGGGACACCCGGGGAAATGGAAAATCCCTTCATTCCTCATGGAAGGAAGGACTGTTACCCTGCCATGGCCTCGGAGCGCTGGAGTGAAGGGAGGTGCCCAGCTAAATCCACACCATGGTGTCCCCAGGCCTCAGCAGTGCCTGACCCCAAACTCAAACCTGGGGCAGAAGGAGGCAGCCTAAGGCCAGCATGGCCACCCAGGGGGAATTTAGAGCTGGTTTAATGCATGTTCCTTTCTGAACCCCAAACCCTGAGCCCAGCTCCTCTGGCCCCTCCTTGGGGATAATTCTCCTGTTAAGAGGAACCTCCAAACCCCGACACCAAAGGTTGTAAAGCAGATTTGACTGATGTAGGGAGGCCATCTCCAGGCACTGTGGGCCTTCCAGCATGTCCTCATCCAACTCACCACAGAAAGCACCTTCAGCCCTGCCTTGAAACTCTGTCCTTGCTTCTCCAAGGCTTTTCAAAGTGTGGGAGGCACCGGGATGGAACAATCCGTGTCCTTCCCTCACCCGGCTGATCCCTGCACACCCACACAAGAACGGAGGTCTCTGCGGTAGCTCTGCTCAGGGGAGGGGAGCTGCCACTCAGAAAACCCAGCGTCCTCTCCCGGGTGGGCAAGGCTCCCTGCTGAAGGCAGTCCTTGGGGAAAAGATCCCATGTTTCTGAGACATAAACAACTGACACACCCCTGTCCTTACACCAAATGTGACAAGAGCACAGAGGATGCCTGGTGAAACACTGAGTATCAGGTTTTCTGCCCCACAGGATATCTGAGGGCTGAGATAGGCTTTTCCTCCGTGCCTGCCCAGCCTCCAGAACTGGCTGAGCCTTGGGCTTCACGTGCTCCTCGGATGCCACCACGGCTTTATCACATCAAGGGGATGATGAAACCCCACCCAGATGCCTCTGCCTCCTCCTGCTCGATTTGTCAACACCACCGAGCATGTAAAGAAGGATAAAGTTTCCCTGGATCCCCGGTATAATCCCATTGCCTTGCTTGGAGCCAAAATCCGGGAGAGAAAAAGCTGAAGCAAATGTGAAAAGAAGGAAAGAAACCCTGAGGAGCAACGTCGGATTTCTGGGACTTTCTTGGGATTTGGAGCCGCGTTGCTGGCTGTGGAAGGGAAGGACAGAGGCTGAGATGCCTGTGGGAGAAAATGCCTGTGCTGCACTTCCCCATGCCCGGGGAGCTGTGTGACAGTGACTCGGTGACGGTGACTCGGTGACAGCTCCGCTCCCTAGCTCCATCCCCACCTGGATGGGGGAAATCACTCCAAAACCTCCTGCACTTCCCTTTTATCTCCCGTCCCATCCTTCCCAGGTTGTTTTTGGCAGCGCGACGGTTCCAGAGCTGTTTTCTTGTTTATCTTCTTTGCCGGCTGCTTTCATCTCTGTGCCGGAGCTGCCGCGGCTGCAGGCAGGGAAGGGAAGTGCAGCTTCAGAAACTCTCGAAATCCAATTCCTACCCAGCACTGTTCCCCTTTATTCCCTTTTCCTGCCACCCCTCGTCGGCCTCTGATGACTTTGTGCGGAGTTTCTAATGAGCCTGATGTGCTCAAAAGCTGATTCCTCCTTGTCAGGGGATTCAGTTGTGACCGTGAATCTTCATTAAAATGAGCCCAGCACTTTGGACCTAATTTTTGTTCTAAAATTAATGCAGCTAGAAAAAGATCCTGATAGGAGTTTGGGGGATTATTTCCATGGAGCTGGATTCCTTCTTGCTTGAATTGGAATGGGCGGATACCGAGTTTGTTCCAAGCTTTTTCCAGGTACAAGGCAGGCTGAACAGACAAAAAACCAGACAGAACAGAAATCAGAGAAATGTGAGGGGAACAAGCAGGTGCAGGGATGGCAGGGCCTCACACAGGCAGGGGCAGATGTGATCAGCTTCTCCTGCAGCTTCTGAGCACCTGCCTCAAAGGACAGGACATGAAACCACAGCAGAACTGGGACATTTCACCGGCTTGTCATGGCTGCTTTCTTCTCTGCTGCCTGAGAGAATTCTGTGGGTTGTGCGGCTTTGTACAGTTTGAGGAGCTGGGATTCTCTTTCCCCACGGGAACATCTTGTCTCTTTCTCCCTGTCCCCATCCCCCCAGGCCAGTGACTGTCACAGCTCTGTCCTGCAGCAGTGACATGTCCCTGTCTCCTGTTCCTTGGTCAGGGACTGGGGGAGGAGGCTGCCAGGCCAGGACCAGATGTGAGGTGTGCCCAGCTTTGCAGCCAAGGTGCCCACCTGTACAGCAAAGGTGCCACCAGTACTCCTGGGAGAGAGGCAGGGACTTCACTGAGGTGTCCCCAGCGCTGGCCAGGCACTTCAGCAATGCACTCCCTTCAAATGGGGCCATCTGTAAGCGGAAGACAAAGAAACTTCTACAGCACATGAGAAATCCCTCAGTATTTACCCAGCTCTGCTCACAGAGAAGTCTTTAGAAAGTGCTTTTACCCCTGCAATTCCTCAAACCCCTGAATTTTCCTAATATCCAACCTATATTTCCCCTTTTTCAGTTTGAAGCCATTTCCACTTGTCCTGTCACTTTACCCTTATAAATCATCTCTCTCCATTTTTCTTGCAGGCTCCTTCCTGATATTAACAGAAAATCCAGCACAAGGGAAACACTTCAAGTATTCCCTGCAAACTGTGACACCCTCTGGGGATCCAGGAGAAAGAAGAGCATGGAGACACCACAGCATGGGCTTCTCCTTCACTGGTTTCTCCTGTGTGATGGTTCCTCCAGGCCCGCCAGTCTGGGAAAGACATATGGAACTGCTTTGGCTTCCTGCCTTTGTCACCGGAGACCTGGGGCTTCTGCAGGGTGGGTGATCCTCAGCCCCTGGAGGGCAGCAGACACCTAAGTGTGACAGCAGACTGGCTCTCAGGGGTTAATTTCCGTCATCCTGCACAGAAGGGAAAGCAGTGTGAGCTTTTCCTTTCCGTGTCATTACAGCCCCTGTTGTCGTTCCCATCCCCATCATGGCACAGCCCGTCACTGACACTGGGCAGGCTTCTGTCCCATCTCCCAGCCAGGCACCGCTCCATCAGTGTCCCAGAGATGGTTTTTCCCGGGCTCTGGCAGACCCAGCAGCAACTCTTCCGTTCAGATTGCCCCACAGCTCCAGGCACTCAGCAGCAGCCAGCCGGAGCCAGGAGGATCTGGCCCAGCCAGCGAGGAGCAGGTGGAAGGAGCCAGGTTGAACATCCACACCTTGCACGGTCATTACCCAGCCCAGGCTGGATGTAGGTGATAACAGCAGAGAGATGAGAGTAATTAGCATGGATTTGATGATCCCTGGCTGCCTCCAAGCCCAGCAATGTGACACTCAGAGAGCTCCCAGGCTGCAGCCCAACCATCCATGTGTCCACACCCACCTCAGCCAGGCCACACCGGACAACCCTGAGGTGATGCGAACGGGTATTTTCCTTCTCTCCAAACATCTCACCCGTGGGCTGCCACACTTTTATCTGGATGTATTAATCTAGCAGCAGAAACCAGGCACTTAAGGCCATGCAGGAGTGCATTTGCAGCCTGACAGAGCTTGGAAGATATGTGATCCCAGACCTCATGTTCTCACAGCTCACGCAGGGCTGTCCCCCACCTCTGTCTGGGCAGCCTAGGGGGCATGGATGCCATCACAGCCCTGGTACTCCGGAGGGGCAGGTCCGATCTCTGCACTCTGGGACAGGGACAGGACCCAGGGAACGGCTGGACAGGGACAGGGGTATTGGGATGGATACCAGGAACAGGTTCTTCCCCCAGAGGGTGCTGGGCACTGCCCAGGCTTCCCAGGGAATGGGCACGGCCCCGAGGCTGCCAGAGCTCCAGGAGCGTTGGGACAGCACTCCCAGGGATGCTCAGCGTGAGGTTGTTGGGGTGTCTATGCAGGGCCAGGGAGTGGGGATGATCCTTGAGGGTCCCTCCCAGCTCAGGATATTATTGCATTCCAAGTGCATGGCTCACGCCATGGCCTGATAAAGACAGGAGTTTTCTAGGAGAGCTCCTGCCCGGTGCCAGCCCCTCCCTCAGCCCCCGTGCCAGGCTGGCAGATTTGTCCAGCAAGAAAATGAGTTCCTGAGGCATGACAGGGATTTCAGAGAGAGTGACACACCCTCGCCCAGGTTCCCTGAGCCCCTGTTTCTCTCTACAGGTGAATTTTACATCTTTTCTAAAATCCCCAGGGACGAGCCAGTTCTTCCCAGTCATTGATGGGCCGGGTGAATGACTGGAAAACGGGAGGATTCAAAAGTCCTTTGCACAGAGCTGAGAGCTCTCTGAAATTAGGATATTTTTCAAGACTGACAGGGAGACCAAAGAAAGCTGAACCCCAGGCTTGCACAACTGAACAAAGAGTGTGCGATGGGAGCGCGGCGGGCATGGCAGGGCGGGGCAGTCCTTGCCACGGGCAGGAACAATCGCAAATCCCGAGCAGGGCAGTCTTTGCCACGGGCAGGAACAATCGCAATGCTGCTGCCTGCAGCCAGCACAGCAGCCCCGGAGCAGCCCAGGAGAGGAGGAGAGGGCATCCCAATGGGGCAAGGAGCAGGTTCTGTCAGGACTTCTGGCCCTGTAGACACCAAAATTCTTCAGAAAACTGAATAATTACAGGAGAAATTACCATAAAATCATGGAATGGTTTGGGTTGGAAGGGCCCGTTAAAGCCTATCCAGTGCCACCCCTGCCATGGGCAGAGACAACTTCCACTGTCCCAGGGTGCTCCAAGCCTGTCCAGCCTGGCCTTGGACACTGCCAGGGATCCAGGGGCAGACACAGCTTCTATGGGCACCCTGTGCCAGGGCCTCCCCACCCTCACAGGGAATAATTCCTTCCCAATATCCCATCTAACCCTGCCCTATGGTAGTGGGAAGCCATTCCCTGTGTCCTGTCCCTCCATCCCTTGTCCCAAGTCCCTCTCCAGCCTTCTTGCATGACCCCTCCAGGCACTGGAATCATGTCTGAGAAGAAGCATGAATGGAAGGAAAGCTGCATTTGGGGTTTGCTCTGGGGGGAAGGTGCAGTCCAGTCTTACCAGCTTTATACTTGGAATTCCCCTTCCCACACCTTGTGCAGGACGTGTGCTTGGAGAAAGGAGGACAAATCCCAGTCATGCAGCACCAGGGGGATGTGGTGGATTTGCAGGGGATGTTCACGTGGTTCAGGGGCATTTTTGGCTACTTGCAAGTGGCTCTGCAGCTGTGACCACCCACTCTGTTGGTGAAGGATGACACAATAAAATTGGGCTACAGGAGGTCCTCTGAACTCACCTGGGCAGCTCTTAGAAGAGAAGGTTGAAGAAAATAAACTCGATGGTGAGAAACCAGACCCTGTAATAACAGAAAACCCAAATGGGAAGGTGGAGGATTCACACTGGACAGTGTGACCAAGAGCAAAGAATTCAGCACAGTGGTAAGGTGTCATGGGGCGACTGTGTTACCGTGCCTTTTATCCCAGTTGTGTATTAGCCTTGTTTTGTCTAACAGCCGCGCCCCTCCCCCCTATCGTCTGGGCTCCTGGGGCGGCTGGCTGGCTCGGCTTTTCACTTTTGGCTTGGCTAGTTTTTAGTTTGCTTGCTTGGCTTGGCTCGCGGCTGCGTGCTTTTTTGTCGTTTTCTTTCTTTTCCTTTTCTTTCTTTCTTCCCCTACTCTGAAGACATTGGACCGGCTGTGGACGGAACCTGGGAACCAGGGAACCCTGGAGTCTGCGAAAGAAGCTCATCGCCCTTCGCCGCGCAGAGGCTGAGATCACTCTCTCTCTCTCTCTCTCTCTCTCTCTCTCTCGGCTTGGTGAAAACATTTGTTGTCATCTGGGGTTGTTTTCCTGTGTTGGGGAGTGTTCTATTGTTTGTTTACTAATAAATAGGTTTTTTCCACTTTTCCTCCGAGGAAATTCTTCCCGAACCCGGTGGGGGGGAGGGAGGAGTTGTGGGGGTTTGTTTTCTAAGGGGCTCATTCCGGAGGTTTACCCGTAATTAGTCCTAAACCAGGACACAAAGGTAATCTGGGATCTCTTGGAAACAAAAGAGTCCCAGGTTTGTTATCATGCAGAACTCATTAAACTGCTGCTGGCAGCACCCAGAATGTTGGATAAATCCCTGCTCTGTTTGGTGCTCTGCAGCCACCACGCAGGCAAGAGGGTCACCTTGGTAACCCAGCAGAGTCACTGCTCCTGCCCAGGACACAGGGAACTCCCTGGCCCCTCTCTTGCCATTTATCCAACATTTGTAACTGGGTTTGTGCTGGAGACTCTCCCCTGCCTGAATCCCCTGCTGCAGCTGCCCCTGATGTGGGATAACCTGCACTGATTTACCCTGGCTTGGTTTATGAGGGCTGGGACAATCCAGACCCCTTTGGCATGGGGACATCTCCATGGTGCCAGGCAATGTTGGCCCCTCACTGGAGGAATTCCTGCTCTGGAGCACTGGGGAACCCATGGGCACATCCCATGAGTGAGTGAAGTGGGGGACACCAAGTGATAGCCACAAATCCGGGGCTGGAGGGCCAGGAACCCCCACTGTGTAAAGGTTTTTCTTTGCAGAGCTATATGTGGATGGAATCACCACGGAATTCCAAGCACTACCCACTCCAGCAGCTCCCTCGTTCCCACTGTGCAGCCTTCCACAGGATCTGCACCTCCCTGTTTCTCCGTGGAAGCAGAGAAGGAGGTGTTGGGACCACAGGCTGCTCTCGCTGTGCCTGGGAAACCATTAGCAAACATGCCTGGATCCGAAACTTCCCCATTCCATTTTTATTAATTCTCCCTTTGCAATAATCCTCAATATGCTTCGTTTACATTCAACGAGCAAGAGGGGAGCACAGCCTTAGTTAATTTAACTCCCACAAATTCCCATCTCTGCTGGGGAGAGATTGTGCTTCCTCGCAGATAAAGCAGCTTCTTCATATTTCAAAAGGTTAGAGATTAGATCTGCTTACTGCTACACTTTTATTAAAATTCCTATTTACAATTTATTTTTTTTTTACATTGATACAATTACAGAAAAGGCAGAAGGAAAACGTTGGAGCCAGAGCAATCCCTGAATGCCGGAATATCCCTCGGCCTGTACATCCGTGGATGTGGCAGGGGAGAGCCCTGATTGCTGTTCCTGTGGATGGGCAGGAGGAGCTGCCTGTCCTCCTTCTCCTTCTCCTTCCTCCTTCTCCTTCTCCTTCTCCTTCTCCTTCTCCTTCTCCTTCTCCTTCTCCTTCTCCTTCTCCTTCTCCTTCTCCTTCTCCTTCTCCTTCTCCTTCTCCTTCTCCTTCTCCTTCTCCTTCTCCTTCTCCTTCTCCTTCTCCTCCTCTACGTGCTGAGGGCTCAGAAGTAGCACAAAACCTGACCACAAAACCTGATGGAATCCCTCAGGCCTGTAGCAAGAGGGAAGCTGACCAAGAAGGCTCCAGGGTGACCTTATTGTGGCTGTTCAGTATCTGAAGGGGCTCCAAGAGAGCTGGAGGGGGGCTTTGGACAAGGGATGGAGGGACAGGACTCAGGGAATGGCTTCCCACTGCCAGAGGGCAGGGATGGATGGGATCTTGGGAAGGGATTGTTCCCTGTGAGGGTGGGGAGGCCCTGGCACAGGGTGCCCAGAGAAGCTGTGTCTGCCCCTGGATCCCTGGCAGTGTCCAAGGCCTGGACGGGGCTTGGAGCTGGATATCCACCTGGGACAGTGGAAGGTGTCCCTGCCCATGGCAGGGGTGGCACTGGATGGGTTTTAAGCTCCTTTCCAACCAAACCAGGCTGGGATTCTGTGACTCGATGACTGAGAAGCAGCAGCAGCTTCAAGTCCCTGCTCCAGGGGCTGCATCTTTGGTCACCCCAAGGGGCCCTGGGCAGTGCCCTCAGGCCGTAGCACACTGGCCAGGCTGAGGGAGTGCAGGGCTGGCCCCAGAGCTGGCCATGGCTGGGAATTCCCTCCCTGGGCTGGAGAAGGAAGCCTTTAAAATGCAGGAGCCCCAGTAAGGCAGCAGCTGCTGCTGGCCCAGGGGACCTGCAGGGTCCCCATGTGCTCTCCATGGCTTCACTCGGGGTGACACCTGCAGACCCCAGGATCAGCTGGTTGGTGGTGTCTTGGGGACGTGGAGGTGCTGCTTTCAGGCTCCTGGATGCCTTGGGGGTGACTGGCAGCCAGTGGCTTCCCTGGCTCCTCATAGCTGCTCCTTTCAGCTGGGCTGACAGTCACTCAGGCTGACAGAGACTGCAGGGACAGCATTTGGGACAAGTGGCTTCTCTTCCCCACTGGCCTCCCCTGGGCCTTTTGGCAGCACCCAGTCAGTGGCATGGGGGGAATTTGGTACCGTTTGTCCATCCCCTGCTTCCTCAGAAGAAACAGCTGGAATGTACTGAGCTGCATGAAAATCATGAAATATCCTGAGCTGGATGGATCCCGCCAGGATCCAGGGAGGTGTGGCTGGATTTCATCTTGGTGGACATGAGGGTGGGCTACAGCTTCATAGCCTCTATCTTATAATTCCCTTTTACACCTCCACAGCAGTTCCGAGGGAAAGCTCCCATGGAGAGATAAGCACAGATAGTTTTGTGTCTCACCAAATGTGCTCTGGGAAGGACAGGAACGTCTGAGGACTTTGCTTGGGACGCTGTCACTACACCAAGGAGAGGAGGGAAGAACAACACGTTTAATTTGCTCGGGCGGAGATATTTAGGTCGGCAGATCTGTAATTACCTGTGCTGGAGGCTGGCCAGGACTCCAGCTTTGACACCCCTTCTTGGATAAATCTTGTGGAACGTGAGCGGGAAATCACAAAAGAAGCCCCTGCTCTCCTTTGTGGGGTTTCAGAGACATTTCCTACAATTTGGCTCCTCAGAAGAGGGGTCAAGATGTCTCCTGGTTTTCACCAGCAACAAAGAAGCCCTTTGCTGTCTGTGAGGGAAGATCTGAGTTCTCAGGAGCAGCACAAGCCTTCCAAGGCATTTTGATGTTTCCTAAACAAAGTGGGAGGAGGTGGATCTGTGGGAGCTGCGCCTGTCTCATCAGTGTCACCCCACCTGGCACTGCAGATTTCTCCATGAGAAATTCCTCTGGGAGCAGAGAGGGGAGAAAATGAGGTTGAAACTGCAGCTGTGTGGAAGTTTCTGCAAACCAGGAATGCTGGGTGGGAGTCAGAGAAGATTTGTTGAGTCTTTAGGATTGAAAATTGAGGGAGATGACAGCCAAAAATCATGGGAAAGTTTCAGATAGAAATGGAAAAGGTTCAGAGTGGATGCTGGGAAGAAATTGTTCCCTGTGAGGGTGGGGAGGCCCTGGCACAGAGAAGCTGTGCCTGCCCCATCCTTGGAAGTGTCCAAGGCCAGGCTGGGATGGAGGAAGGTGTCCCTGCCCATGGTAAGGGGTGCGATGAGATGAGAGGAGGCTCCAGCTGATGTTCGGGAAGGGTCTTACTGCCAGTGAGGAGGGAGATACCACCCCTGACTGTCCAACAGCAGCTCAGGTTTCTCCCCACTCTCTCAACCCCCAGGACCAAGGGAATCTATCAGGAGAAAAGTGGGTGCTTGGCACGGAAACTTCCCGAGGTGTCCTGAGGTTTGCTCTGTGAAGCGAAGCCAGCAGGGAAACAAAACCAGCTGAGCATGGCAGGCTCCAAATAGGAGCATGTATTGAACACTGCCTTGGTGGAGGACTCGTTGCCATGAGAAATGCAGCCAGGTTTAAAAGGCTGTCAGACAAATCCACGCCGGATAACACCCTAGGGCTGTTAGGCACTGATGTAGCTCCTGTCTGAGGAGATCTCTGGGGCTCAGCCTGCCTGGAGCCTGCAGGCACACGAGGAGCTGTGGATTTCTTTCCTTCTTCTCCTTCCTTAAGAACTACAGCTGGATTATGTTGAAAATTCCCAGGATTTTGTTGGGCCCAGGGCTCTCCAACGTGCCAGTCCTGCCCAGAGCCAGGGGATTTTGTGCTCGAGAGGCAGGCGACGCACATCCAGGGGTCGGCAGGCTTCCTGCAGCGTGTCCTGTCCTCCTGCAACACGAAGGGACGTTTTAAAGGGGCAGGAACCCCCTGAGAGCTGTGCTGAGACCCCTTTTCCCAGAGAGCTGGAGATCTTCCCCCTGGAGACCTTCACCCAGGGGTCCCCAGGCCTTTTTGCCCCGCTCAAAGCTCCGCTCAGGGGCTCTGGGCTCGGTCCCTGTGCCCTGCTGGCCCTGCCCTCCCTCTCGGAGCAGCATTAACCCACAGCCAGGCTTGCAGGTAGCAAACACCACCTTCATTAAGTCCTTTGGAGGAGAATTTCCTTGGGCTGGGAGCTCTCCTTAGTGAGAGCAGACAGGGGCTGGGGAGGAGAGGCCATCAGACAAACCCTGGCCCTGGCCCAGGTGAGCTCAGCTTTGCCCTTCAGGTGTCAGAGCCAGACAATTCCAGGCCAGACAAACCCTGTGCCCCAGGACAGAGCAGCTGTCCAGCAGCTAAAAGGCTCCTTCATCCCCAGGCCAGACCATTTCTTTCCACTCTGTCGCCTGCAGGAATAAAAGCTTCGGCCTCTGATGACAAATCCTTTTTCAGGGAGAACAGCAAAACTCCTGAGGCCAAAGGGGGACGAGCCGTGCTGAGGGACACTACCCACTCCTCGAGTGTGCAACAAGCAGAGAGAAACTGTTGGTAAATGTTATAAAACACAAAAGCTATTGGAGTAAATCTGAGCTGTGATGGAGTGATCAACTGTGGGATGAGTTCCAGGGACAAAATGCTATCAGCACAGGCAATGTGTTTCTGCTCTTCTCGGAAGAGCAAGCACGAGAATCCCTTCCCACCCCCGAAAACAACCAGCTGGATTTTTCAGGATGCACAAGCAATAGGTCTTTTCTAGCTTTACTAACCTCAGGATAATGCTGGTCTCTTGATCTTCATTTTTCTCCAGCAGAACAAACAAAATTATACACGACTGAAGTCCTCCTTTAAACTCCCAGGCTGCTCTTTCTCCTCCACCCTTTCTCCCCCAGCCCCAGCCTCACTCTCTGCCTGCCTGCCTTTATTTTCCTATTTATGTTCTAAGGAGATGCATTAACTTTTCAGGGATTCTCCGGGGCGCAGCAGAGGTAGTAATTTGATTTATGAAATTCATTTGCCGGCAGTTGCGTGCCTGCAGCTTGTCCCCAGTGCTGTGTCACAGCTGCTGCCCCTCTGGGCTGCAGGGACACGTGGAGAGTGGCAGGTGTGTGGGAGCACATCCACGCTGCTGCTGCTGCCCAGTTCCCACTGCATTCCCGGCTAGGATCCTGCTTCCAGCTCCGCTGCTGGATCCCAGACAAGTTTGAGTGGGGGGAAGAGCACAGGGGGATAACACTGAGCCCTCTTTTCCCACTGGGAGATGTCTCTGCTCTACTTTCAGCACCAAGATCCTGCTGGGGAAGCCTCCCCAGGAGTGTTGTCCACACATGGCTGCTGCTGGACAAGGCTGAGGTCACAGCGAGCCACCTCTGGTGGAGTTTCAGAAGGGCAAGATTCAGCTGAGGAAAAACCAGACATGGTGCTGAGAACCCTCCAGCCCACGCCCAGAGGCAGCCCTGGGGCTCTCACAAATATCTCTTGGAATGGGCAATCCAGGAGCTCCAATGCTGCAACCAGCAGCTGCTCCCTGCTCCTAGAAGAAAGGAGTGTCCAGGGACAGGCTGAAAAGCAGCAGCACTCTCCAGTAACACCAGAATGCTGCTGGAACAACACGAGCACGGCAGGCTGAGAGCTGGGAAACACCTGGAGGGATCTGGAGACACAGTTTGGTAAATCCAGATCTGGTTGAGCACAGCACAAAACATCTTCATCTTGCAAGAGCTGTGTCCAGCCCGCGCATCCTGAGAGGCTGGGGCAGCTGGGAATGTTCAGCCTGGAGAGAAGAAGGTTGTGTGGAGACCTCAGAGAGCCTTTCAGGGTCTGAAGGGGCTTCAGGGAAATGGGAGAGGGACCCTTCATGAAGAACTGTGGTGACAGGACAAGGGGGGGTGGGTTCAAACTGAAAAAGAAGATATTGGGATGGAATCCTTCCCTGGGAGGGTGGAGAGGCCCTGGCACAGGGTGCCCAGAGAAGCTGTGGCTGCCCCTGGATCCCTGGCAGTGTCCAAGGCCAGGATGGACAGGGCTTGGAGCACCCTGGGACAGTGGAAGTTGTCCCTGCCCATGGCAGGGGTGGCACTGGATGGGTTTTAAGGTCCCTTCCAGCGCAAACCCTTCTGGGATTCTGTGATCCCCACCCACCCAGGGGAGGGTCTGCTGTGAGCACGAGCGCCTGCACAGCTCTGAGCAAGGGAGAGCCAGGGCTGGGGCGGGGAGAGGTGACCTGTGTCCCTCTTTTCTGTTCTTTTCAGATGCAGAGCCAAAGCCCGGGTGGTAACTCAGGAGTCTCTGCCCTCTAGAATTTCCTCCTCACTGAGCTCCCTGGGTTAGTGATGCCCTGCAGAGCTCCCAGCTCCCAGCCAGGTCGGCTTTGACTCTCCCAGTGCCACCAGGCACCCACAGGCTCCCCTGTCCTGAGGCCCAGAGTGTCTCAGTCAGTGCCACCCCTCAGCCGGACACAGGACTTGGGCTCAGTGCTCTGTAGGACGGTCACTGGGTTTGTGAAAGCACAGCAGATTGTCACAGGGAAGGTCCCCTCGTGCCCAGGGACAGCGAGGGGGGACAAGGCAGGGCCCCCAGCAGCTCCCCACGTCCCCTGCCCCCATTGTCGGGCCTCGATATTCAGCCATTAATTAGTCCTTGCCGTTATTATTTACTTATCAGCTCGTTATTAGTCACACACAGCCGCGTCCCCTAGACACTCGCTTTGTTCTTCGGGGAGATTAGATCAGCCTGGTTGTTCCGTTGTTTACAGACCTGCTGTAATCCCAACTGCCTCCCCTCAGTGTTTAATGAAGGTATTTACTCTAAGTTGTTTGCCAGGATTTTCTCCTACAGTTGAGGGATGAGAAGGGTTTGGAGCAGGGTTATTTCATTCCAATGGTTTTGATTAGTTGATATTTTAGATCAAATGGAGGAGACTGAACCGGCCTAAGTGGTTGTTACCTCTGAGTCAGTGGCTTTTCTCAGAGGAACGAAAACTGATGAGTTTTGTTGCAGACACTGACGGGGATTTGAGTTCAAATAACAAATACTCAGCGCAGCCACAAAAACGAGCACCAGGGGGATGGGAATGAGCCGTCACACCTTGGAATCATCCACCCAGGGCATCATTCCCAGCACCGGGAAACATTTGGAAAAGTTGCTGCCACCACGAAGCTCGGCTGCCAACAGCCAGTGCTGCTCCCTCAGCATGACCTGGGGACAGGAGGTCCCCACTCGTAGAGACACTCAGCCCCTGGCAGGAGGGGTGGTGGCTGTCCCTGCTCAGGGGAAGGTGCCCCAGCTCCCCACCAGCCCTGTCTCTCCCAGCTCTGTCTGAGGGTCATCCCTGGGAGCAGCCCCAGCCCTGTGGGTGACACCAGCTCTCCCCTGGCTCTCAGCAGCTGGGACAAGGTGGCTGTCCCCCGGTGATGATGTGGCACAGCCCAGAAGTTCTCGGCAGCTCCTGGGAAATGGAACAGACGCTGAACCACGCACAGTGAGAAAAGGATCAACCCCTGGTTCTCTGGGCTGCAAAGCAGAGCCACACCGCTCCCCCAGGGCACAGCATCCCATGGGACTGTCACCTCCCCCTCCCTGCACCCCGCAGCTCGTGGCTTCTGCAGCTCCGGACACGGCCCGGACACCTCCAGGCAAGAGCCACCACAGGCTGGGAACAAGGAGTGGGTCCAGCCAAGTGCCAAAACCACTCCCGGGCCAGCCCCCAGCCAAGAGCAGGATTCCATGTGCTGCTGAGTAAATGCCTGCGCTAAGAATAGCTCCTTCCAGCCTTGCTGCTCACCCACCTTATCCTGCTCCAATTACCTGCCTTAATTTACTCCAGCTGTTCCTCCAGAGCTCCATGATCTATTTTCTACCCCCTCCTGGTTCCTCCTTGATTTCCCTGCATATTTTAACATTCCCCATTCGTTTCTGTCTGGAAGTGCCTCTCCTGACAGGAGGGCTGCTTCCAGCGTCGCTGCATTCCCAGTCCTTCCCCTTCCCATCCGCTCTCAGCAGGCTCTGCAGCACATCCAGCTGCTAGCAGCACGCTGGATCCCTGCGGAATGCATTCATCCCAGGAAGCACTTGTTCCTGAATGAAACTTATTGTCCTGACCCATTCCCGTCTCTCTCAGCAGACAGGTTTGAGGAGGAAAATTGCAGTCTGAATTCCTGATGCTCCACTGGAAACCTGGCTCAGCTGAGATTTCCCAAATAAGGGAAATTTCTCCTCTCCCAGTCCTGTCTGGGTGGGAATCCTTGTTCCCCAAGCAGGGCCATGGCACTGTGGCTGTCACTCGGAGGGGCAGGGCCAGCCCATGGTGCTGTTCCCTAACTTTGCATTTTGAGAGGGAAAAAATGGTGACAGATTTTGGTACAGCTGGAGATGGAAAACTGCTCTGCTCCATGGATGATTCCCAGCATGGATCTGATCTTCCTTCTCTCTCCACAAGCCTTTCACTGCCAGGCTTGGGAGCAGGAGGAAGTAAAACAATCGAGATTCCAGATGGGAGAAGCTAAGAGCAGGGTGGGAGTAGATGTGACTGGGTGGGATAGGGATGGGATGGAAAAGGGAGCAAGTGAGATTGAGTGGGAGCAGATGGGAGAAGGTGGGAGTGGATGGGAGCAGGTGGAAGCAGATGGGAGTGGAATGGGAGTGGGTGAGAGTAGGATGCAATCGGGTGGGGGTGGGATGGGATCGGTTGGGATTGGGTGGCACAGGGATGAGATGGGAATGGGAGTGGGATAGGGGTGAGATTGGGTGGGAGCAGATGGGAACGTGAGAGCGGGATGGGATCAGGAGAAACTGGGTGGGAGTGGGAGGGATCGGGAGGGAGCAGGTGGCAGCAGGATGGGAGTGGGTGTGACTGGGTGAGATGGGAATGGGGTTGGTTGGGATCAGGGTGGGATGGGGATGGGATCAGGTGGGATCGGGGTGATGGGTTGGGATCAGAGATGGGAACAAGTGGGATAAGGGGTGATGGGTTGGGATCAGGGATGGAATCAGGGGTGGTGGGTTGGGATCAGGGGTGATGGGTTGGGATCAGGGATGGGAT
>VYXC01004608.1:209232-222268 GCA_013397175.1 Platysteira castanea
CCCCTCCTGGCCCCGCCCCGTTGGGAGCCCCCCGCTCCCGCCCCCGCCGCGCTCCGCAGGGCCCGCGCCGGGACCGGCTCGGGGACCCTCGGGCTCAGCGTCCCGGGGCGGCCACGGGAGCGGCGAGAGGGGGACCCCGACCAGCGGCCGCGCCCCCGCACCCGGCACCGCCGGCTGCCCCGGCCACAGCGCTCCCGCTGCCCTCGGGACACCGCGGGGACAGGGGCAGGCTCGGCTCGGCCTTGGAGCCTCCGCAGCGGGGCGGGACCCTCCCAGCGCACCCCGAATGCGGGCACCGGGGGTGCCTCTGGGGACCGAGGATGCGTGGGCAGCCACTGCCGCCTTTCTCCCTCTGTGCTGTCGCTCCTTGGGAGTGACAGTCCCCCGGTGCTCTCCTCTGAGCTGCTCCCGATGGTGCACCTGAGCAGGAAATGCTGTCCCTGAGGCCAGTAGATGTGTCAAGGACTTCATTTCCCTGCTCTGTAGTGGTTTTCCTAACAAGTCCCACTGGTAGCCAAAGCTGGCAGCTCCTCTAAATGGGATTTTTTAGCTAGTTTGAGGGTGTTCAACCCCAATTCCCCCATCTTCCTACACCCTAGAGCGTGTTCCATCCCAGGGTACCTGGGTTGGGCTCCACAGCCTCCACTGCAGATCCAGAAATATTTATTCCTCTAAAGGCATCTGCTCCACCCCACAGCTCAACTCCTTGGGCGGTGCAACAGCTCTTCCTCTGCAAGGGCTCTCTGGGCTCATGTTCTTCCAAAGGACAAAGAAATGGGAATTTTCTGATGGAAACCTGGTTATTTGGGACAATCCTATCCACCTCTGCAGGCTGGAGACATTGCTTCTGCAAAACTGGCAGCTCCCTGTCAAGCAGCCAAGGGATTACTGCTTTCCTTCCTGCTAAAGCTCCACGGTGTTTGTTCCCTCTCCATCCCTTCTATCTGGAGCTTCACACGCTCCATGCCTTTCATCTCCTGGTGATCCAGGCGCCTTGGAGCCTCTCCAGGCTCAGCAGGATGGCAGGATGATGTTGGGCATTGCTTCCACCTCGGCAGGGGTTTTCTTGTCAGCTTTGGACAGCCTGTACCATGGCACCCACACAGGAAAACGCATCCCTAGCCTGATAGGCGACTGTTATCCTTAGGAATTCCCATTTTCCCACAGTGAGCAGCTGGATAATGTGGGTTTCCATCCTGTTCTGATGCTGATGCTGAGGGAGATGCCCAGGAAGGCACAGCCACAGCAGAAGGTGAAGGGAGCTCTGCGTTCCAAGCTGCAGGAAAGTCCTTCCCAAACCTCACTCTCAGGGTGCTGCAGTTGGAGCAAAACCACCTCAGGTGGGTGAGGACACTGAGCCAAAGGGGTCAAAAGTCCTCCTGGAGGCCCTGCCTGCAGCCTCCTGCTCAGGTACACCCTCGCTGGGCCGTCTGACCAGGAGCCCAAGGATTAAACCTCTTTAGAAGTCCTGAGCCAGAAGTTCAATCCTGAAGCACAGCAGAGGTTTCCAGAACAGCCAGCCCTGCACTGACCTTCTCCCATGACTCTCATCCCTCCCATCTGCTCCCAGGATCTGTTTCCCATGCAGAAAGGCAGAGATGCTGGTTTGTCACAGCCCAGTCACAACTGGGAAGAGCTGATGAGGGTGTGGTGATACCCTCAGCACCTGGAGCTCCTCATTGAAATCAGGGCATGGAAGCAGCAGCAGCAGAGATTTTAACAAGAATTTCAATCTGAGGGGAAAGCGTGGGCAGCAGGGGAGGGGAGGGGGGGATTGTGCCCCTCTGCCCCTGTGCTCGGGTGAGACCCCACCTGCAGAGCTGCCCCAGCCCTGGGGCCCAGCACAGGAAGGACCTGGAGCTGCTGGAGAGTCCAGAGGAGGCACCAGGATGAGCAGAGGGAGCAGCTCTGCTGGGAGGAAAGGCTGGGAGAGCTGTGATTGTCTAGCCTGGAGAGGAGAAGTTTTGGGGTGACCTCACTGTGGCCTTCCAGGACCTGAAAAAGCTGACAGGAAAGATGGGGAGAGACTGTTTACAAGGGATGGAGGGACAGGATAAGGGGTAATGGTTCCTACTGGCAGAGGGCAGAGTTAGGTGGGATACTGGGAAGGAATTGTTCCCTGTGAGGGTGGGGAGGCCCTGGCACAGGGTGCCCAGAGAAGCTGGATCCCTGGCAGTGTCCAAGGCCAGGCTGGACGGGGCTTGGAGCACCCTGGGATAGTGGAAGCTGTCCCTGCCCATGGCTCTAAGGATGAACTTTAATGTCCCTTCCCACCCCACTCACTCTGGGATTTGTGCCCTGTGAAAAGCCCCACAGCAGCTGCTCAGGGTGGCCTCGTGCCCTGCAGGGGAGGACCAGGGACCGAGGGCTCACTCTTGGTGCCACTCGGTTGGCATGCGCTCCAGGTGTGTATTACAAGGAGCTGAAGCCTGCACAGCTTTAGGAGCAGCAAAGGAATCCCAGCCTGAGCTAATCCAGCCTCTGGTCAATATTGGAATTTCACTCACCAGATATTTTAAAACCCACACTCCAAATATTCACTTCCCAAACCTTAAAGGCTTTGAAATGACATGAAAATACACTTACCTGGGAAGAGGAACCACGAGAAAGGTCACTTGTGTTTAACAGGCACCAGTCATTGTTTTGTTTAACTCTTAAAGGATCGTTTGAGAACACACAGGAGGATTTGCAAGAGCTTGTTTGCTAACACAAAGGATTTACTCTGAATTCCACCAGCTGCACAGCCTTTAACCTGTTCCTGGCTAGGTTGTGGTTGTCCAGGCTTCACCCAGAGATTCACCCATTTTCCCAGGCTTTTCCAGGCACTGAGCACGATGGTGGGCAGGAATTCTCAGTGCTAGAAGGCAGAGAAGAACATCTTGTTTCTGAAAGGATTCCATAACCTTTGCTTGTGTCTCACTGGGATTAAAAAGTGTCAATTTAACAATAATCCATGAAAAAAATACCCTTTTTTAACTTCTAGCTTTCCTGGTTTTTCCCCTTTTTGCTCCTTTGGTTGCAGAGCCACTTTGCTAGAGCTCACGTCATGTTCTAAGCAGAGAGGATGGCTCCTGTCACTCCGGGCCCTGAGGATGTTAAGCGAGAGCAGAGTCACCATTCAAAGGGCCCCGCCCTCCTCTGGTGCTGTCACATCTGCCAGCCCCGTGTCCATGTGCCAGCCTGCCCTGGGCACTGTCACTCGTGGGTGACTGAGTCCCTCCCCGAGCAGGCAGCCAGAGCATTTCCATGTCACCGACTGCGCTCCCAGCAGACTGAGACTGATTTCATGCCCTGCCTCAGCTCTGGCTGGGCACGCATGGGAGGGACACTTCAGCGTTTCATCCTCCTCCTGGTCTTGTATTCTCCCTCCTGCTGAAACTCCGGAGTTTGGAGTTTGCCCAGGGCAGCTTCAGAGGCTGTGGCTCCGGGGTTCTGTGCCAGCAGTGTCACACTGCTGGCCCTTGGCTGCAGCCCTCTGTCCTCAGCAGTCCTGGTGTCCTGGCAGGAGCTGGCTGGAAACACAGATTCCAACACAGCCTCCTGCCCCCTCTCAGTGCTCCACCTGGAGCTGATGCTTTCTGCCGGGTTTTAGCTCCTTTGTCATTCTTAGAAAAGCCTGTGAGCAGCAGCAATCAGCTGCCTGGGAGAATTAGAAATGGGCTGGGCCAGGCAAGGTAATTCCTGTTGGGATTCTGGGTTATAAATGGGAGCTCTCTCCACCGATTAGCAAAGCACAGTGGATGAAGAAATATCATTTCCCTTCCACTTTTCATTTCAGAGGCAGAATTCCCTCTCTATTAGCGAGCAGGGCCAGCCCTCTGGGCAGGACTGAGTGACAAATACACAGAGGTCCTGGCAGCGTGGCCACCCCTCCTCTCACCCCTCCTGGGACAGCTGGAATGCTGCAGGCTGAGTGCTCTGGGGCACTGGGGGCTGTCCAGGTCCACAGACACACAGGAGGTGACAGCCCAGCCTCCCTGATGGGTCACAGTCTCTGGACAAATCCAAAATACCTCCACCAAGTTCATCCCTCAAACCTCTGCTTTGTGCCTCTGTGATTTCCTCACCCTGTCCTCCATCACATCTGGCACAGGGTGGCCCCAAGGTCACACCTGTAGGTCCTGTTTGCGAGGAACTTCACTCCTTGATGTCCTTGCAAAGGTGCAGCCCCTTCCCCTCCAAGCTCGGTGGCCTGGCCAGCTGATGTCCTTTATTCCAAACAGTCGCTCCCGGGGCAGGACAGTGTCCCGCTTTCACACAGGAGGTGACACAGGTGGGTGGCCAGGCTGGCCCGGCACCCCCAGCTGGTGAGGCCTATGGGGGCCAAAATCAGCCATGGACAGGCCCAGGACAGCCCTCCAAGGCTCAAGGGGAACACTTGGGAATCTTTCTTTCCTTAAAATGTGGAGCTTGGCCAGGCCTGCCCACTGTGGCTTTCTGCCCTCTGCCCCTGGACTCTGGACTGGCTCCCCAAAAATGGGGCTTTGTCCCCATGGGATCAGCACAAGACAAGGGGACAGTGCTGGTGACAAAGCTGCTCGGTAGTTCCAGGGCTCAGAGCCTGGAAAATCTCCAGGGGAGCTGGGATTTGTCCTCTATCTGTGGCAAAGCATCACCAGGGCTGGCCCCCACCCAGCAGAGCCCTCTGAACTGGAAACACCAGTATTACAAGGGACACCCATAAGACTGGAAATTTCAGGGCTGCCAGTGCTTCCCATTGCACAGCCCTGCCCTCAGCTCCCTCCTCCTATGCCAGAATTGGGTCTTTGGGCTGAAATTTTCCACGTCAGGCTTCTGGCAGAGGCTGAACCATTCTGCTGTGTTTCATCCACACAACTCTGCTATTTCTGAGCCTGAACTGGAGACAAAAGGCCTCATTTTGATAAGACAAGGAACACTGGAGACTCATTCTTTGAATAATTCCAGCTCTTCTGTGCTTTGGAGCAGGGGCTGGAAATTTCACAGAAAGCTGAAATGTCTTTCTTTCTTTTTTTTTTCTGTGAGAGAAAAGTGTTGACTGGAGTGTTCTCCAAGGAGCTGGTGTTTTATAGCTGGACCTCCTCTGCCTGGAGGCAACCAGACACACCTCTGGTAGTGCCCAGAATATTCCCTTCCTACTCCTCCCTAAATCCATGCAGCACAGCATTCCTGCCACGGATGCAGGGCCTGGAGTTGGATTTGATGATCCCTGTGGGCTTTTTCCAGCTCCAGCAGGAGATTGTGTGGTTCTTTTCTGTTCCCTGAATTGGATCCCTGCTGCTCAAGGGCACAGGAGCCCGAAAGGAAGGAGTAAATCCTAAACCTGATGGGGAGGAGAGCAGATTTGGGGGGTTGTAACCCAAACTGATAATCCAGGGCGTGAGGGCAGTGGGAGGAAGGGAAGTTCAGACTCCAGCTCCTTTGCTGAGGGAGATGAGGGGCAGGATGGGGTGACAGAGTCAGGAAGAGCCCATGGTTTGCACTGACAGCTTGGGAGAGGCCTTGGGGCCAGACTGAGCCAGTGGGATGGACGAGGGAGGGGGGAAATCCAGTGGATCCAAGAGTGCTGTGCTGGCCTGGATTTATAGCACTTGAATCCAGCTTTGGCCCTTCCCAGGAGCTGAGGAGCGCCCTGGGCTGTGCTGTGGGGCTGCTTGGGGCTCAGAGGGACAGGCCAGGGACTCCAGGGACATCTCTGAAGGGGGGAAGGAACTAAGGCGGCTGTGCCTTCACAGCTCTGGGGAGGTGCGAATTTCCCAAGGCCTGTGGAAGTGTGGGAAACACGGCTGGATCTGCAGTGACTGATGGTTCCAATGCCTGGTAAATGCTCAGGAACTAGGCAAGATTTATCTGGGAGGAAATGCTCCCGCATCCCTGGATTTCATGCCCAGAGAGTGTCCTGGCTCTCTGCAGAGGTGGCTGCCACCATGAGCAGAAGAGGTCCCACCATGTCCCACACCTCAGACTCTCTCATTCCTTGGGAAACTGTCCCTGATCCCAGCACTCCCACCCAGGGCTGAGATCCCATGCTGCAAACAGCATTACCCTGTCCCCATGCTGGGCTGACAAGTGTCACCCTCCCTGGCCTGTCACTGTCCCTCACGGCTGGCAAATGATGGAGCAGCCTTTTCCCTCCCCATTCCTGAGATGAGGCTTTCTCCCTGCAGGACAGGTCTCTAGCGAAAGGCTGCTGGAAATGCCTGTTTATTTTCATTAGCGGTGCCAGCCCCACTGCCCTTAATCCCCGGAGAGTGGCTTTTATTGCTTCATGATAAGGCCTGTCAAAATTGTGCCAAGAAGAAAACAAAAATTGGATTTTCAGCTGCATTTTTTTTACAGATACTGTCAGGTTTCTAAGGAAAAAAAAACAACCCACAACCCAGAGGAAACTCAAAGAAGCTTTCTTGTTACTAAGCATGACAAAAATACATCTGAGCTATATAAAAATACATGGCTGGGTTCCAGCTGAACTGTCAGATCCTAAAGGTCCGTGATTTCCACTGGGGTGGGGATTAAAAATCGAGCCCACTCATCCCACACCTCCGTGATGAGCAAACACCACGTGGAGGGAGGGATTTTGGGGGAAAATAGCAGAAATCCTAAAGGCTGATCATAGCAAAACTGTGTGTGTGTGTGTGGAGGGGACAAAGGAGGAGAGAGCAGTGTGAGGAGACGGGAGAGTGCTGAGGGGAGGAAATTTGGGTGGGAATGGTCACCCCAAGAGCTGAGAAGGCAAACAGGACCCCTCACACTGCCCATCTGCTGGATGTGGCCACAGTGAGAGCTCTCACACAGGGACTGTCCCCAGCCCCAGAGCTGGCAGGGGGTGTGGGCAGGGCTGCTCCTGCCTCTCCCCTCTCCTCGTGCAGGGGCAGGATTTGAAGGAACGTGCAGCCAACCTGTTTTGATGTCCTCAGGAAAGGGAGCCACACACCCAGCCAGGACACAGGACCAGCCACCCTCGAGTGCCACAGGTGCTGGCACCTGCACCCGGATAGGCCCTGCCTGCTGCCAGAGGGTTCTGTCCCTCGAGGAACATTCTGGGAGGTGACACCTGAAGCAGAGGACATGCCATTCCACAGGAACGGTGCCCGTGCCACATCCCACTGTTGGGTCGGCCCCAAAGGGCAGGAAACAGCTCAGGGTGGGGCTGGGGCTCTCTGCCTTCATCCTACAAACTCTGAAACTTCTGGAGAACCCAGACTCCAGTGGGGCTCTCAGACCCTCGGAGCCTACACAGGCCAACCTTGTGCCTCGTGTGGGACCAAAGCAGTGGGGAGGTGACACCAGGGGCCTGTGCAGAGCTTGATGTGCCTGGAGAAGTTTGTCCCACTCTCCTGGCAAACCCCAGGCCAACGAGGCTTCTGCCAGGGCCGTTCTGTTCCAGCTGCATTCAGGAAGGGTCGTCCCTGAATGCTATCATTCACCTGCTGGCAGGGCTGGGAGCTTTGTTTATTGAAAATAAAACCACTCACACTGCTTAAAACACCGTGCAAAAGTGAGGCTGGGGACGAGCAGAGCGCTTTGCCTCTCCTTGATGGATTACCTTCCAGCAGCACCTCTCTCCTGCAACAAGCACTCAATACCAGAGGTGCTGCAGTGCTCTCATTAAGAGAAAGAGAAAGAGGAGAGACTTTCAGAGCACCACAGAGATCCAGCTCTCGGAGCTTCACTTCCTGGGCTCCTCTGACACAAATTATTAAAACCATTTTTCACCCAAGCCATGGCTTAGGTGACCTTCAGAACCCTGGCTGCAAACAAAACCTGAGACACACTTGGCAAAAGAAGCAAAAGGGAGGGGGGGTTGAAGGGAAATTAGAAACGTGGAAATGTAATAACTTTCCATTATGCAAATTTGATTTAATCAGAGATGAAGTTGAAGTGCAATAAAAACATACTTTCATTAAGTTTATGACTTTCAGACTCCATAATCCCCCAGAAATGTCAATTATAACGTTACCATAGTGATCCATGGCTACACCATCCCAGGGATCTGTTTTCCCACCAGGAAGGGCATGCTGAAGATGGGCCAGGACCTGGTTTCTCAGCTCCTTAAACTGGTGAGAGCTTGTGCTCAAATGGCAAATTTTTTTTCAGCCTAGATGAGTCTTAGAAGTTAAGCCCAGCTCAAATCACCTGAAAGAGCGATGGGATCACCCTTCTGGCCATGGTGGATGTACCAGGCATGAATTTCAGTTCCTGCTGCTCAGAGTCTCTTGTGGTTGTGCAGTCCCTGAAAGGAGCAACCCAGGAGGGGCCTTTCCCCAGGCATGGGCAGAGCAGGGGGTGGTCAAGCTGCATCTTTGGCTTCCAGGAAGGGGCTACAGGGAAGCAGGACGGGGACCCTTCATCAGGAACTGAAGGAATGGCTTCAAACTGAAAGAAGGGAAATTGAGGTTGGATATTAGAGAGAAATCCTTCCCTGTGAGGGTGGGGAGGCCCTGGCATAGGGTGCTCATAGAAGCTGTGTCTGCCCCTGGATCCCTGGCAGTGTCCAAGGCCAGGCTGGACAGGGTTTGGAGCACCCTGGGACAGTGGAAGGAGTCCATGCCCATGGTAGGGGGCATGGATGATCTTTAAAGTCTCTTCCAACCCAAACCATTCTGGGATTCTCTGAGTGCTGCCCCGTGACAGGAACTTGCTCTCCTATGGCTGCAGGGCCCCTGGGGATGGGTGAACGCTGCATTTCCCCAGCCTTTGCAGAGGCTGTGATTTTGTGCAGACGCAGGGATCGAGGCATTGTCTGCAGGATTAGGACCTTGATATTTCTAATCATATCCTGCCTCATCCTCTCAGAGTGCTCAGAGCCCCATTCAGTGCCATTCAGTGGCTTCTCTGGGTGCTATTTCAGATGCAGGATAATTAGCAACACGCAGGAAAAGCAACAAAGCCATGAATGGTATTTAGTGACAATTATCCCACCGAACCATTCCTTACCATTATAAATGGAGCTTATTAGCATGAAATTGTTTCCATAGGAAGCAGCGTCAGCAATAAAAAGAATGGCTGTAGGTGGGCTCTGCAGCACGGGAGGCAGCACAAAGGAGGTGCTGTCTCCTCCTGGCTGCAGGGCACGTGCAGGGACAAACCCACACTCCTGGCATGGCTTGGGGAGCATCAGCTAGGCACTGCCACCCCCTGCCCCACCCCTGGCACGGCACAGTGAGGCTGCTCCCTGTGCTGGGCAGGGCTGGCAGCATTGGAGTGAACTGGTCTGCAGTGGGGAGGGAGAGCTGAGCGTGTTCACCTGGGGAAAGGAAGCATCAGGGTCACCTTAGAGCCCTTTTCAGGGCTTAAAGGGGCTCCAAGAGATCTGGAGAGGGGCTTTGGACAAGGCCCTGGAGTGACAGGACAAGGAGGAATGGGTCCAGACTGAAAGAGAGGAAGTTTAGGTTGGATATATGGAAGAAACTCCCTCCTGTGAGGGTGGGGAGGCCCTGACACAGGGTGCCCAGAGAAGCTGTGCCTGTCCCTGGATCCCTGGTAGTGTCCAAGGCCAGGTTGGATGGGGCTTGGAGCAGCCTGGGACAGTGGAAGGTGTCCCTGGCCATGGCAGGGGTGGCACTGGATGGGCTTTAAGGTCCCTTCCAACCCAAACCATTCTGAAATTCTGTTATTCTATATTCAAGCTCATAAAATCATTTGCTTCTCTACATTTAATTCACAGGGAACCCCAAATGTCAAGGAGAGTATTTGGGCATTTGTGTGCTTTGATGTAATATTCAGCCCTGGATGAATAAATCCTTCCTGTACCATAAATACTCGTTTGCTTAATGAATTTCCCCTAAATCCTGAAGGATGAGGTGGTCTCTGAGCACTGCCGGGGGTCTGTGGCCCCGGGGTTGCCTGGACTGGCCCCTCCAGGGCTTCTCGAGCCCCCTGATCCTGATCCATGTGTGCTCCTTCCCCTGTTAGGAGAGGTCCGATATCTGGGAGGTGATTCAGGCTCAGGCATTGACAGAGCACTCAGCCTTACTAAACATAATCTTAATCCTACACCAAACCCTAAAACTAACATTAATCTTAACCCTAACACAAACCCAAACCATAATCCTAAACCTAAACCTCCCCTAACTGTGACTCTAGGCTTAAACCTCCCCTAACCATAAACCCAACCATAAACCCCCGTGCTAAACCTACCACTAACACTGATCCTCACCTCAACACAAACCCTAAACCTGATCCTAACCCTAACACTAACCCTAGCACTCAACCTAACCAGCCCTACCTCTCACCCTAACCTTAATCCTAAGCCTAACCCTAACACTGCTCAGCAGGAGAGAAGCAAACGAGGCTCCTGCAGCAGAGCCTCTGTGTGAGAGCCTCGCTCATCCCTCGCTGGACATGCCCTGCAGGCCCCTGGAGCTGGAATCCTGGAATTTCTGAGGGAGAGAGTGGAGATTTAAAGCTCCAGCCCACGGAAACAAAGGCCCAGCAGTCACTTAGGCACAGGACCCTCCGGGTAGTGGAGCGTGACAGCCCTGGAGATTTGTGACAGTGTTTGCTCCATGCTTCCCTCCTCCTCCCTGCTGATCTGCTGGGTGCTTCTGTTAATCCACTGCTCAAAATATGTGGGAAATTCCCTCTCCCTCCCCATAAAATAGCACTGATTCTATTTTATAAATATTATCTATAAAGTAAAACCACACACTTGTGAGAGGCCATGACCATGGCAGTAAAATCAGTGCTGCTGGTGCTGCTGGGGGAGCTCAGGTATCTGGGCAGGAGAATATTCATTTCCCTTCACTGGAAGTTTGATTTCCCTGCTCTTTATCAGGATGTGATAACAGAACCAGCCCTGCAGAGAGCTTGAAGGGCTCTGGATGGATCTCCCCCTTTGGCTTCTGGAGGTCTGGGATTCTCTGCAGGGCCTGCCCTGTGCCATGAGGGATTTCCCCTGTCAGTGCCTCAGCTCTCCCACTCGGATGTGCAAAGTGCTCGGGACTGCTTTGCTCTGATGCCTTCAGCAGTTAGAGGCATTCATGAGTGACAATTTTTGGCCATTTCTGTGGCAGATTAGGGGCTGTAACCCAGAGTCCCTCGCTGGAGGCCGGTGCCTGACCGAACTCATGGATCAGCAGCTTCCTGGAGGGAATTCTTTGCTCCATCTATTGCACATTAACATTTGCCATCCCTTCAAGCTCTGCAGATGAAGAAACATCTTCGGGAAGGGGCAGAGGGAGTCAGGCCAATTACTGGTGCCTCAGTGAGTGGAAGGAGGA
Organism: Platysteira castanea; assembly: GCA_013397175.1. Lineage (NCBI taxonomy): Eukaryota > Metazoa > Chordata > Aves > Passeriformes > Platysteira > Platysteira castanea. The sequence goes on from VYXC01004608.1 coordinate 220,434, forward strand.
GCTCCACGGGTGGCCAAGGCTCCCCCAGCGCTACAGCAGAGCCCTCATGAGCAGCACAGAATTAATTAGAGCTAAAGAGCAGCAGCCAGAGAAACTCCAGGAGTTAATGTCACTTCCAAAGTAGGGCAGGAAGGTAACTGTGGACTAATTATCCACATCTTCACTGCAGGAAAAGGACATGACTGCCAGTGCAGCCTCCTGTGGGGACCACAGGCAAGGCTACCAAAGGTTAACGTGGCCTGAGACAAGCAGGGATCGCTGCTGTCTCGCAGAAACGACTCATCATCATTCCAGAGGAGCTCTGCTGGTGACAAAGCACAGCAGAGAGCCCTGCACATCTGTCACACGTGCTGTCTCCTCGTGGCTGTGCAGGGCTGCTGTAAATAATGCTCATAAATACCGTAACCAAGTGAATGTTTCCCTCAGCCTCCTGGTATTTGTTATCGTGCATAGGTGAAGCTGTATTCGGGAGTCAGAGCTGTCTGCGAAGGCCCCTGGCACAGAGCAGCCAGCCCCAGAGCTGTGACAGGCCGGGGGTGCTGTGAGAGTGCAGCCTGGCAGGGGCTCCGTGGCATTTGGGATCGCTGCCGTTCCCATTTATCCCTGGGACCCTCCTGGTGCAGCACGTGGGAGGTTTTCCCACGAGAAATCTGTGCAGAGGATTCCTTCCAAACGGGGCTGGCAGGAGCAGCCCAGCAAAGAGCCCATGTGCAGAGAACACCCACTGGGATGGCCACGAGGGCTCCTCCAGGCAGGAATGTTCCTGCCTGGTGTCCCTTCAGCCGCCTGAGCTGGGCTCAGTGACAATCTGGGAAAGCTGTGGAAAAGCAGCATCATCCCTTGGTCCCGTCCTGCCAGCTGGGAGCAAGCACAGAGCTCCTCTTCCTCACTGCTGCTGCCTCTGAGCACCGTGGGCTCATGGGGACACGAGGGCAGCTGCTCCTCTGGGGAGGGGACGAGGGGAGAGCAGTTTCTCATGCCTGGGCCATACACTTTGAAAAGGAATTACAGGGTGCATATTCCTGACTTTTCTCTTGGTTTTTTCTGCCACCAGGATGGGTGAGCACAGCCCTGAGTGCCTTTAATGCTGAGCCTTCCCTTCCCAGCTGCCTTGGTGCTGCATTTTCTGGGAGAGGTTCTGTTCTGTATGAATTTGAAAGGGGTTTATCAGTAATTTATGGTGCTTTAGCAAGTTATTCTTCAAAGTGGGGTTTTTGGCTCTTACACTTCCTGGTCTTTGAACATCTCTCTCTCCAAGGGAGCTGGAGAGGGACTTTGTGGGGACACATCAGATCTGGGCTTGGCTGAAGGGTGCAGGTGCTCCACTGAACCATGGACAGCCAGAGATAACCACGGATAAGCCACATATAAACAATACTAACACCATAATAAAACCATAGATAGATCACAGATAAGCCAGAGATAAACCATAAATAAACTATAGATAAACTATGGATAACCCATAAATAAACCATAGATAAAGCATAGCTAAACCATAAACTACAGATAAACCATAAATAAACCATAGATATACCATAAATAAACCATACATAAACCACAGATAAACCCTAGATAAACCATAGATAACCACAGATAAACCGAAGAGAGCCATAGATAAACCACAGATAAACCATAGATAAAGTATAGATAATTTTCTGATGAGGCATTTCCTGCCAGACACCTTTCCAGGGGGTGATGTGATTCCAGTACGTGTTCTCACTTTTCAGAAAAGACACTCCATTTTCCCCTGGGCTTGCAGAGGAATATCTGACCTATATCAGATGATTTCATTTCTTTATTCAGACTGAAGTGCTTTTGTGCTAGTTTGAAAGCAA
>VYXC01004609.1:0-13654 GCA_013397175.1 Platysteira castanea
CAATTTTCAGATACAAAGAGATAACAAAGAGAATTCTTTTTTTTTCTGTGCCTACTTATGTATATATCACATAAAAGTATGACAATTAATTGGTTTAATTAATTGGAAAATGTTAGTAAAAGACAGAAACCCTGTGGACAAAAATGGCCATAAATTTTTTCTTTAAAAAACCAAACCAGCCCACATAAAACATCACAGGGGATGGTACAGGAGCAGAGAAGTTACTGCTGACAGGAATCAAGAAAAAAGTGTTCAATACTGTAACAACAGCTACTGTAATTATAAAATTTGCTTTGAGAAAATGAGACCTCATCAAAAAATGACAATTCTGAAAGGCTGTAAAGTGGAGCTAAATTATGCCAATAGTTCGCAGTTGTTTTATTTAAGTCAGTGCTACAAGAAAACTCACTCTTATTAACCCAAAGGACAACACCACACGCCTGGAGAAATTTGTAACTCACGTGGGACAGGCAAACAGTTTTATTTCCCAGAATTAGGCCCTCTTTTAACAAGGTGTAAGAGCAGGTATCTCACTTTAAGCACCATCTAGGTAATACTCCGTAACACCCCACACTACTCCAATGCCTACCATGATATGCATTTGAATCATCATTTTCTGAGGAAGTAAATCTCCCCAGAGCCCAGCAGATTCATAAAGATTGTGTCTCACCCATAAACACATGTATAACAGCACACCTATCTATATGAGCATGATAAACACGTACATAAGCATAAAAAATAAATAGGTAAAAATAACTGTGGGGACAAACTCAATTTTCCTATCTGTCTTGGTATCTCCCCACATTTAACAATCATTAATAGAAAGGTCAACAAACCTCAAGTGTTATCAAAACATCCCTGTATTTATAAACTTCGCTCCATTCACAGGGAGATACTGCAGTGTTTCCACAGATCATAGAATGGCCTGGGCTGGAAGGGACCTTAAAGCCCAGCTCCGGTGTCACAGGCCGGTGGCCGCCCCACGGCCCGGGGACAGCGTGTCCCGCCCAGGCTCCGCTCGGTCCCTGCGCCCGGGGCAGCGCCAGGAGCGGCCTCATCCCAGCCCTGCGGCGCCGCCGCTGCCCCGGGGGTGCAGCTCCGGGACCCCAACCTGCGCTCACGGACCCGGCCAGCGCTGGGAGGGGAGCACCAGGGAGAGACCCGGAGAGGCAGAAAGGGAGCAGAGAGGACACAGGAAGAAAAGGAAGAACTGGGTGCAGGATGGAGATAAAAAAGAACAAAACTGGGAGAGGCAGCATGACAGAGAGAGATTGAAAAGAAATAGGGATAGGGAACGGGACAGAAGGATCCAGTGAGAGACGATGGCACAGGGAGCAGGACAGAGCAACAGAGAATAAAAAGGAACATGGGTAAGGCATGGAGAAGGACAGCTAAAAAGAGAGACTGGTAATGGCATAGGAAGGACAGAGGGATACAGAGACAAAGAGGGAAGCAAGGACAGAGAGAGAAAGCGACCACGGCAGGTGGGTGTGGGGGGAAGACGGGCAAGGCGCAGCAGAGGGATGGAGAAAGGGAGGGATGGGCAGCAGGACACAAAGTTATAAAGAGGGGAGTGCAATGAGGGAGAAGGACTGAGCAGCAGATGCAGACAGGTACAGGCAAAAAGACAGTGGGAGGGACAAAGAAATACAGTCATGGTGCAGGACAAAGGAAAAAGGAGAGGAAGAAAGAAGGAAAGATAAAGACACGGGCCTCTCCCTGTTCCACCTGTGAAACACACCCTGATTCCTGTACGTTATGGCCGTCCCGTGAACTGCAGCCCGGTGACTAAGCCTGGCCTAACCCAGCTTCACATGACAGCATTTCTTTCTCTTTTTTTTTGAGGGATTCAGAAAGAAAATTTACTCTGCACCATTCAAGTAAATCCACCTGATCTGGAGGCAAAAGCTGTATCTTTTCTTCTGTAGAAACTGACACATGCCCACAACTCTGATAACACACATTCTAAATATGCCCCACAAGGAAATGCAGCTTCGCCTGCTTTCTGTTTGTTTGTTTTAAACGAAAAATTAGCTGGAATTAAAGACTGAAATGCAGTAAGATTCGAGGAGGTGGGAAAAATTACAGTGAAAAAGAGTTTTTTATTGACTGAGCTGGTACCTATGGTTCATATGCTGAAGAAATTAAGCATGCTAAATCCCAGTGGTAGAAGTTTACATTTCATAAAAACAAGCTGTTAAAAGCTAGGACTGAGAAGAACGTTCCAATGACTGAAGTTCCAAGGAGCGCTCCTGTCTAGTAAAGTATTTCTTGATACCATGCAGCCTGAAACACTGAAACTCTGCAACAGGATTTTAAAAATCAGGACTGAACCTGACTGAACAGAACTAATCCATTTTTGTTACCTGGTTTGAAGAACTTGTAGAAAAAACCCCAGCCCTGGATAAGGCAGAACACACCAGTTTTAATTTTTAATGTAGCTACCACACAGACGACCGGTTTTGAAATGCTCGTGCTTTTAGTATAGGATTGCTGGAAGGAAAGGCTGAAGTTTTTTACAAATGCCTGTAACTCATAGACTAAATATCAAAATTATTTCCATAGTATCAGAAAGCTGTATTTAATCATTGTCAAAATACATGGAATTTTGCTTTTCCATCCATTGGGGGAAGGCAGAAAGAGCCTCCAGGACCCAAAATCTGGCAAGGCTGTGAGACTGCTGCACAGAAATGCCATGACCACACCCTGGTTCCCTGGGAAAAAGATGACTGGAGCAACAGATGTGTTCAATGCTGGTTGTAGGAAAGGTGCTCCTTTTCAGGACTGCAAGACTCAGAGAGAGAAGAGAGAAAACTGGCATTCCGAGCTGACAGCAAAATGCTCGAATTTGTGCCAAGCACATCCTGGACATGGTAGGATCTACTGATTCGAGGCTCTCTTTTGAAAGAGATAACAGTGAGAGAAACACTGGACACACTTGGTGACAGCTCTTCCCTGTCCCCCTGCATCTTCCTGAATCCGGCTGTACATTGAGCCTGGACCAAGTTCATTTGCAGAGAAAGAGAAGCTGGAACTTGATACAAGATCCTGCAGAAAGAATCTTCCGTAATTTTGTCACCCAGCAGACATACAAGGTGCTGGGTGTTCCTATGGAAAGTGCAGTGTTTTGCCAGAAAGAACAAAGACTCCAGCTGCTCAAATCTGACACCTAACTACAGGTTAGCAGAACAGAACGTGGATCCCAGGGAGATGGACGGGCTTTGGGCACTGGAATTGCTTATAATCGCTTCTCCTCTTCCTAACTGTGGACAACTGAACACCAAGGAGGAAATCCTTTCTTCTCAGTTCCAACATCCTCCTTCTTTCAGTCCACAAAGGGCTGCATCTGAACAGTCGCATATGAAAGAGCACATGAAAGAGATGCAGGCCTGGTTTTAGAGGATGAAATAATGACGACTGTTTCGTTATCCTTCAGTTGAAGGCACTGGAGAATACTTCGGAAGAGCAGTACAAAATACAGGGGACAAGAAAACCCAAACCAAAACACAAACATGAGGATATCCATATTACAGACCTCTGCTGCCTGCTCAAGCTTCAAAACTGTCAGAGAACATTTCCCCAACCTCTCCTCTCTGCTACCTGCTTTATGTCCCCCAGCATGGGCTTCATCACTGTTTCTCTGTCATCTGCAAAGCGCCACATCCCAAGGACCCCAAACCCAACACTACCCTCCCACCATTGGACTTGATGATCCATGTGAGTCCCTTCCAGCTGGGAATATTCTGTTCTATGATCCCAGCACAGGTCCAGTGGACAGGAAGAGGCTGTGTTGCAACAGGACCTCCTGGGAATGATGAGATAAACCTCCAACGGGAAGGAAATACAGGATAAACGAGATGGTGGGTATTCTTCACACTTCCTTTGGGAAGACAGACCTGAGCTGGGAAAGGTCAGCCACATGCTCTTCCTTTAGTTTCCATGACCATAATAACATCAGACCCTGGAGCCACTCTAGGTAGTGCTGCAAAGCAAATTATATCCATTAGTTTACATATTGAGAGCCTGAAACCACTTTGGAGACACAGATATGTACATATCTCCCTATCTAAAGAGAATATTTAATTTTCCATGAATAAATTTAGGAAGCCTGTAACAAGAGCTGGCCTGAGCTCGCTCAATGGATTTCTCCTTTCCAAAGGCAAAGGCAGTATTTTGTTCAGCGGGTAAGATCCAAACAGTGAATAATAACCTGAACTGCTCAGCTGAGGGGAAGGGTTTCACTTCTTGTGAGAAACTCCTTTGAAATGACCCTATTTTGTGTCAAAAATATACACCCTCTTGAGCCTTATGTGGTTTTCTGGAGCAATTTTGGGCAAGGGACTTAGGGCGAGCCTGATCCTGTGAGGGACTGGTTCAAGTGCTCCCTCCTGCTCTCCAAAACTGGCTGAATTTTCCAAATTCCGAAGGATCATGGAATCATACAGTGGTTTGTGTTGGAAGGGACTTTAAAGATCCCAGTGGCCCCTCCTGGGGCAAAGTCATGCACAGAGATGGGGGAGGAGAAACTCCACTGCCTTGCAGCCTCTCCTTATTTGTTTGGATCGTGACCACATGATTTACTTTATCTATAAATATCCCTCTGGCACAGGGAATAATGCACTGGATGATATTTTCCAGATGGTCTCATGTTTCTGGGTGAGGTGATCCCCTGGCATCATTAGGAGAGGGAAGAAAACGGGATCTGCAAGCATCATTGTGCAAGTGACCTTAAAATAATTCCATGTCCCTCCCTGCTCTCAGGACAACGCAGGAAGAGCCAATTCCCTGCATTTGGTTGTGATTCCCAGGTTGAGACCCAGCACCCTTCAAAATCCACATCCTGCAAAAAAACTCTCAGGCACACGGGAGTCAGTGGCTTTTCTTTTCTGCCTTTTTGCCCCTCAGCCTTTCCTTCATTTTTCTTTGGAAAAAATGCTTTTTCTTAGAAGTGGGGGAGGAGTTTCAGGACTAAGAAACAGAAAGCTTTGCTGCTGTTCCTTATTATGCTGAGGTTCTGTTTGTTTTGTTTTGTTTTTTATTTCTCACTCTTGTTTCGCCGTGAAAAGCTGTGCAAGGCAGGCATTTGAAGTCACCACTGCCGTTCCAAGCGCCCTGTGTTTTTCCAATGCTCTTGGAAGGGGCAGCCTGACCAGGCAGCCAGTGGACCATGCCATCATTAGCTGCCACTAAGTCGTGCAGATGAAGTGATCTGCCCCCTGTGGCAGGACAGGCAGGATCACCTGTGCCGTGGAACTCCCAGCTGCCTTCCCCAGGAGCCCCGTGACATTCCTGGGGGCTGGAACAGACGTGACAGCCAGAACTGCAGAGCTGGGAGCTGTAGTGTGTCTGGGAAAACACAATAAAGATGCTCTCGCACCTGCTAGGTTCAGCAGAAAGGAGGGGAAAGACCCTTTATTTACATATGTCACATTCTTGTATAATTCTCAACTCCACAAGGGATTGGAGGACATGTCACTTCCTTCTCAATCCCACTGGAGAAGAAAGATGCTCATCAAAGTTCTCTTATCACAAAAGGAATGAAAAACAGAAAATACCATTAAGTAAACATTGGCTATTATTTACATGAAACTGTGTGAGAAAGAATTCCGACTCCAAGTTTAAAACAGAAGGCTTTAGCAAAAACCAGGGCAACACCGTAGGAAGGGCTGAGGGGCAGCATCCTGTGCAGGACCAAGATGTGGGCAAGATGTCCTGTCCCTGCCCCTGAGATTCCCTCTGGACACACAGGGATGCTGAGGAGGTGCTCTTGCAGGGATCAGTGGGATATGGAGCAACCAGATCAACTCCCTGAGCGGACTCCTGTGGGTGGTGCTACCCCGCAGAATCCTGTTGGAGCAGTGAGGAGAGCTGGGTTCTGGAGTGGAAAAGAACAAGCAGAATTAGCCAGGTGCATCATGCAGGTGTGCAGCAGCTTTGTGCTGACCACAGGAGCTCAGGGCACACAGGCCAAACCCGGGTCAGATTATCCAAATGTGCTGTGCAAATCCAAGCACATATTCTTTTGTACTGTAGTAATCCTATTGATTTATTGGGGGCAAAAACAGAAGGTGAGCCAATAGGGGGAAACAAGTAAATGCCTCTGCGTGGCTGAGATCACACCTCTAGACCTCCAGCCAGGACACAAACCTGCATCCAGCACTGAGCCATTGGCACCTAAGAGAAATCCTTAGTGTCCAAAATTCAGAAGCTAACAGCTGGGAACCAAAGATGTCCCTGTGCCTGAAATGTCTCAAGTGTCCTCAAGGCCCCAGGAGGGCAGGAGGGGTCTCCACCATTATTTGTACAGATTAGTGGAGCATGTAAGGGGATCCCTGGGCTCAGTGACCGTGGCAGCTGAGAGCACTGGCTCCTGCTCCTGACATGCTGGCAGCAACTCCAGGGAGAGCACTGGGAAGCCCCTTTGGACCTGCCATGGTTCACAGCCTGGCATGTTGAGAGGCTGCCCCAGGTCAGATCCTGCTTGCTTTAATTCCCTGCTCTTTTGGGAGCTGCTTCCCAGGAGCCTGCAGCTCCCTGCAGGGCAAACAGAAGGGGCTGGCAGCAGGTAACCTGTGCGTGAGGGCAGCTGCTGGGGACAGCTCCCAGACCCTGCGCCCTGCCCTCGGCAAAGCCTCGCTTCCCTGCGGGCCTCTGTGCCATTGTTTATCCTGGCTGTTGTGGAGCAGCAGCACCATGGTTTTTGGATGGTTCTCCCACCCCAGGGATGCTGGCAGGACCATTTCCAGCGGTGGGAGCAGTGGGGTGGCCATGCCCTGGGCAGGAGCACCAGCCCCGGGCAGCAAGCAGTGCCTGGCCACAGCGCTGGCCCTGGAGCTGGACAGAGCAGAAGGGCTGCAAAACACCGGGCTGCTTTGCCCGGTGTCTGTGGCGTTTCTGGTTGGAGAAGAGCAGCCCTGGAAGTGTTCAGGGTGCAGGGAGGGCAGGGGGAGGATGCACCAGGAGTGACCAGGCTGGCCACGCTGCAGCTGCCTGCTATCCACACCGGGCGTATTCCCAGCCCAGCCCCTCTGGAAGGAGCTGGAGCTGCCTTTTTTTGTCTTGTGCCTTTACTCACAGAGTACGAGGGCTGGAAAGAGACTGGCACAGGGACTCTGTCCTCAGCAAGGGATGGCTCCAGGCGGGAGGTCTTGGCTGTCAGTGCTGATGCATTGCAGGGAAGTCCCCACTGTCGCTTCTCCCAGGGCCAGGTGTTGCATCAGAGGCAAAATCAGAGCTGTGGCCGCTGCTCATCCGGGCATTTGCCACCTTAGACTCATTTGATGAAAACCTGGGGAGAGTATGAGTTTCTGTGCTTGCCTTGGAAATGGAAACCACAGCTTGGGGAAGATCCTTTGGACTTCACCTGCTGACAACACTCACGAGAGTGGCCTCTCCCACTGACCATTCCCAAAACACCACTACCACTGTGCACAGCTCTGCTGCTTTTAGCTTCACTTAATTTTAGGTTCATTTTATTTTGGTTAACCTAGTCCAGATTGGCTGTTGCTTTCACTCTGGAGCCAGGGAAAGCAAAACTGTGCAGCGCTGATGGAGGCTCCCGACTGCCGCAGCTCTCGGAAGAGCCGCCTGCGGTGGGCGAGCCCTGGGCAGCTTCAGGGAAAATGTGGTCACTGCAGTGTCACAGGGCAGGGCACGGCCGTGAGTCCCCTCAGCAGGAGCCTCCTCCACCAGCCCCAAGGCTGCACCTGCTCCAAGCTCTTAATCTGGAAAAACGGAGTGCCTGTCTTCCCTGCCTGCACTTCCCGGTCACGGCGGTGTGATTAATCCCTAATTCTACCCTGCTGCCGTAGGCAAGGATATTTTTCCTCCTCCTCTGGGCTTAAGGCAGCCCAGCCTGCTGGCAGGAGAACACANAGGAAGATATTTACTTTATCTGAGGAAGACCTTTGCTTCATCCCAGAGACCCCGGCCCACAACCACCAAGAGGCACTGCGCAGACGCAGAGCGCATGGAAATGACTTTTGGGCTCATTATAATACGGAACGGGGCCAGGCGGGGCTAGGCAATGAATATGTAAAAGTGTGTTAGGAAATGATGCACATGTAACGGTTTGGGAAATAAAATGAGAGGCGAAAGTTGTGAGAGGCACACAAGCCTTTGTGGAGAGATCCCGCTTGTCGCCTCGGCCAAATAAAAGTATACCTACTTTACCACTTTAATTAGTGATAAAGTCTTTTCCGCATACCAGAGGTAATAGCAAATATTACGCCTGTGCTAGCAATTCTGCTTTTCAAAGGGAAATCAAACAAAATTAAACCTGACACAATGCCCAGGAAAGACTTTGGGGCTGTTGAAAGACCATTAAGCTTTGAGGAGAGCATGAGTTGCAGAAAATGTTCCATAATTAACTCAGCCACCCACAACCTGCTGGAAACCCGGAAAACCTGAGTAAACATCGGCGGTTCTGTGTGTGAACAAAAGGACTCTATTTCACCGGTTAAATACCCACTCTAAACTTGGTAAGTGCTGTGTGCTGGCATTGGCTGTCTCAGGGGGAGTGAAAATCTTCTGTGGACGTGTTTTTTCCCTGGTGTTTTGGTGGGTTTGTTGATCCTGCTCTCATGCCCCATCCCAGAGCAGAATAAATTTCCCTGGGGATGAGTAGTTTCTGCTTTGCGTAAGTGTTGCGGGATTTTTGGCTCATACAGCACCTCTAGCACCTGGCAAGGTCAGTGCTTAAGCATCTGCTAATCCTTGAGACTTGGGCTCTGGCCTCTGGCTCAGGAGTCTGGAGTTCTGCCCAGCCAGAGCAGCGCGGACCAAAGCGGGACTTAGGAGGGATGCCACCACCAGGAAAACCAGACAGGTCTGCTGGAATTCACCCAGACAAACATGAAACCGCTTGCAACACACAAAGTAGGAAAAAATGTCTGTTAAATGATATGTTTGTGATCTGGCTGATGAGCATGCAATGTACCCACGCCTATTCCTCCACTTGACGAATTTTGCCTGCTTCACAAGTTGGTTTTGGTGGCTCAGAGGTCTCAGCCAGCCACAAGCTGCTTTCAAACTGATACAGGCTTCATATCAAAATGGTTCGTCTCCTTCAAGAGGAAACATCTAAATGAAGATGTCCAACTCCCCAAAGCTCTAGCACTCAGACTAGACCATCTTCTTTCTTGCATTAGCACCTTGGAAGAGTGGCCCTGCATCAAAAATGAGCCAGGCAGGTTTTTTGAAAATGGACTTGCGCATCTATGTTTATAGTCCTTAATGTATGTTACTTCCAAACAGCCTCCGAGTAAAGAGTAATTCCCATCTGAAGAGTAATGAAGTGCTGTAATACAGCAAATCTCCTGAAGGACCGAGGGAGGAACAAAAGACTTACAATGACCTTTATTTGTGTAGGAACACAGTGGTCAGTTGGGTTTAGGGTGTCCTCGCTGCCTGATTTACCTCCACACCCCACAGCAGGTTAAGTGTGAAGCACAGAGCATTTTGTCTCCTGCTGCACCAGAGCTGGGAAATGCTGCAGCTGCTTCCCTTCCTTGAGGAAAACTCCAGTTTCCAGGTTGATAATGCTCTCCTGCATTGCTCCTCTACTTCCAGTTCCAACTATTTGTTTCAGGGAATCGTGGGGCCAGTTTTTCTGTTGTACATCTTTCCCTTTCACGGTTTCAGATTTCCCTCACCCTTTCCCCTACTCTGTGTGCCTAATCCCTAGGTTTACACACAAGATGAAGATGCAGCAAAGCTGTATTTGTTATGTTAGTCTGTCACCAGTTGGACTGGTGATCGGTTAACATCAGTCTGACAAGAAACAAATGTTTACAAATAAATGCAAACACAGGGGCGGGGGCAGTCAAACACTGGGCATTTGTAACTTGATCTCAGTACCCAAATTAGATTTGGTACCCACTTGATTTACGGGAACTGGCAGCTCTTACTGACCACAGCGTTACAGATCTGGGTCCTTTATTAGTAGCTATGAAATTTGTCCTAGAAAATCATTGCTGTAATTGGTGGAGTTAGTTTGGGATTTTCCAGTGATTCAGGGCTTTCTGACATTTCTTTCAGACTGGGTCTCTGGCAGGAAGAAGTGACTTTTAATCAGTATTGAAGCTAAAAGGAAATGTGGCAAGGTGAATTAAAAATACACAAAAATTTTCAAATTTGACATTTTCTAAGCTGTTTTCCCTCCAACTCAAAACAAATACTCCTTTTGAAACAGCATTTGAATTTTGAATATGGCTAAATCTAGTTAATTGTGATAGAGATTAAAACGATTTGATACAATCAGCATGACACTCTAGAATGTGATCCAATCCAATTTGGTGGTGATGATTAATTCAATACTCTCAAACTTTGGGCTTGAGCCAGAGAAAGCTTTTGCAATCTCAGACTCCGACAGAAAGGGACAAACAAGTACTTGATTTCTATGTACTCAAATGTTTCCAGGTCTGCCTACTGCCAGCTGCAGTTACAGGGGAGTTGCCCTTAGGGATCTTGGAATGGGCAGAAGGCTGAAGCAGAGACCTGCTTGGCCATTATTGTGCAGAGCAGGGGGCTGCTGGCCTTTTGTCTGTGGCAGAACACCTCACTTTGGGTTTAAATTATGTAACAGCCATTCTGCCTTCTCTCTGAAGGTACCACGCTGTTCCAATTCCCCTCAATGTTCCAATTCCCCTCACATCACATCTCCATTATTAATTCACTTGCTGGACATGGCGTTTATTATCACGCTTGACTCAACTGGCAAAATGTATCAGAGTGCATAAACAAGGGTTGGTGCAAGCTAATCAATAAATACTATAATGTCCTAATGCTTCTAAAAGGATTTATCTGTTTCTGCCAACTTCATTAAAAAAAAAAAAGAAAATGCTCTTGGTCAAGGCTCAGGAACTTCATTCCAAGGTGTGAGTGTCTGCTAGCAAAGCTACTCACTGGTTTTATTCTTCTTTCCTCTCACAGAAACTTGATCAAGAAAACCTAGGAATCGGAACACGCTCTGGTGTCAGTCCCATTGTGGCTCGGGGTCGCTACCATGGCACCAAAAAGGCAGGTGTTTTAAGTGTCTCAGTCTGCAATCTGGCTCCTGGCAGGAGAACACCAGACAAGGGCTGCTGGCTGCATCACAGGAGGGTTTGATCTGCTTTTCCAAAGAGAGGGGAAACTTCTGTTTAGCTAAAACCGAAGTCAGAAGAGACAGCAAGACAACAGCGGAGGCTGAAAAGCAGGAGAGAGGAGAGCGGATGTAAGTGTCCTTCAGCCCAGCCAGAGTCACCACCTGCAGCACCCCAGGACAAGCCGCTCCCTGATGTGACCCCATGAGCAGCTGGATGGAAAGGCAGGAGCGGTGCTGCACCAGACCTCCCGTGCCTGCAGGAGACTGCCCTCAGGCAGGAACAAACAGCCCCGAGGGTAAGGTCGTGCCCTTGGTTATACCCATTTACCATGCTCGGCCTGGCAGCTCCGTGAACATCTGGGCTGAACCTGTCCTCCAAGGAGGTGGTACGTAAAACATCTGGGAGACTGATCCTGCGAGGGCTCAGCACGTGTAGTATCTGGGAGGCTGATCCTGCGAGGCCTTAGTGACCTTCCTCCGTCCGCTGCCGTGCCCTCAGCCCTCGCTCCTGGCGCAGGACGGTGCAATCTAATCGCTGGGTGCCAGCCACGCCGCGCCCTGCTCCCTTCCCACCTTCGCTGAGCCCTTCACGTGTGCCGGGCCGGGAGACCAGTGCCGTCACTGCGCTGCTTTCACGGGAATCAGTTCTGTGTGAGCTCTTTCCAGCCGCAGGGCTCAGCCCTGGCCAGCAGCTCGCTGTCTTATTTGAAGCAGGGACGAGGACAAGCCACCTGTATTGTCACATCAACCCCTCCCCAGCGCCGGGGTCGCCTCACCGGCTGACACATGACATAGGAAATTGCTCATCAAACCAAAACCGGACCGAAAGCCTGAAAACTGTTTTATTCGGGTGATTTGCAGCTGTCAAACGAGCTCAGAGGTGATGATGCTGCTGCTCTGCCGGGTGCTTCGGAGGGTGATTTATACCTTGGTTATGCTCTCCATGGGGACTCGGGGTAGATTATTTGCTTCCCACATCCCGACTTGGCTCCCTGAGACCCCGCAAACCCCAGCCCTGACCTGTGAGTGGGGCTGGCTGGCATCCTTGGGGTACTGCCACTGCTTCAATCTTCAGGAACTGATGGTAAAACAGCCCGGAGGCACACCTGTGATCTGAATTCTGCTGGCTGGATATATCTCCATGTCCGGAGACTAAGATTTTACCATCCCTGCTGTAGTAGCCCCAGGGGACATAACTACTGGCTCCGGCACTCTTCTGGAGAGATCGCTGGGCTCCAGACCCTCCTTCCCCACTTTGTCACCGTCCCACGGGGGGTCTGCATGTGGCAGTGCTGCAGGGACTGCCTTGCCCTACGAGCCCCGACGATCCAGCTGCTGGCTCCTGAATGCTCCCATGGGCATCACAAACCCCTTCCTGCCTCCCGCTGCATCCGAGAGCTACTCTCACCCAGGGACCAGGCAAGGAGTGGCATCCAAGCAGGATGCTCCAAGGAGGATGAGCATTGACAACTTCAGCAGCAGCAACTCTCTCATTAATTTAAATTCTGCTCAGCTGCGTAGACAAAAATATCTTGAAATCTCTTTTAACTCAAAATTTTATTAAGACCTGTTCTGATAAAAGAAATAACACATTATTGGTGGGGAGAGGTAATTTCCGATTACTTGATTGCGGGGAAAGCGTGGTTTTTGTTTAAAGCAGTGCCAGTATTTCTGTGCTGGAAAAGTTTGTCACAGGTACAACATTTGTAACACATTAGTAACACATAAACGTCGTGGGAATCAAAACACAGGGCTGGAAGGCATCACAAAAGAACTCGTGTTCAACTCTTGCTCCAGGTAGGATTATCTCTAAACCATTCTTGATTGTCACCTAACCTGCTTCCCAAAATCTCTGGTGATCTTCCAATGCAATTTACTCCACCCTACGGCACAGCAGTCAGCGGTGCTTTTCTAAATGAAAGCCCAAATTTCCCTTCTTTGTTCGTGCTCATTAAGAACTTGTTAAACAATCATTGCCAGGAATCATTAGCAAAAAAATTCCTCCTGCTTGAGGGTAGGTCTGAAACTTGTTTTGCAACACGTCAGCAGCTCAGGTACGGGCTGCCTTTTTTTTTCTTTTTTTTTTTTTTTTTCCTAATTGTTTGGTTTTGGGGTTTTTTTTGTTTGTTTGTTTTTTGGGGGTTTTTTGGAAAGAATTTTCAGTTTCGCATCTTTAGTGACTCGCGCCCGCTTTGTAAATTATCTCCCTTGGCGCCAACAGGTGTGGGAAGATTCCGCCCTCCCATGCTCCTCCTCCTGTCCGTAGTTACTGGCCCCTGAGGTCGGGATGTCTCTGGCTAGGGTGGGTCACCACGCATCGCCACTCGAGCGAGACAGCAGAGGTACAACAGTGCTGGGACGTCTGGGGTTACCCGGCCGCGGGGTAGAGCACAAACTCTTGGAAGCGGGAAGGAGAGAGCGAGGTGGGGGGATAAAAATCCTAGAGCAATTTTAAGTGGTACAGTGAGAATTAAAAACCTCAGAGCGCCCGGCCGAAAGCGGCGGTGCCGGGGGTGGGGCCGTTCTGCCGGGCGCCGCCGCCGCCGCCCCGGGGCTCGGGGAGGGGTC
>VYXC01004609.1:13676-27167 GCA_013397175.1 Platysteira castanea
GACCCGACCCGACCTGAGGGGCGGCCCCGGGAGGGGCATCTCGGTCCCGGCCGGAGGTGGGAGCGGCGGGGGCGGCGCTGGGGGACGGAGCCGCGCTCTCGGCCGAGGTGAGCCCGGGACTGCGGGGGGATGCGGGGCTGGCTGGACCAGGGCTGGGTGGCTCGGCCCCCGCGTTCCGCTCGGGGAAAGGGGTGTTTTTGCACGGGAGGTGCGGCTCGGAGCGGCCGCGCTGGGGACCCCGGCAGCGCCGGGCCGGCTCCGTGCGGCCGCCGGGGCTCTGTGGGCAGCTCTCGGCGTTCCCTCCCGGAGGGGCGGCGGTGTTTCGGCTGCAGGGTGTGGAGGGCAGCCCCTCCGGGGTCCCCCGCAGCTCTGTGAGGTTTGTGCGGCGCGGGCAGCGCTATCGGCGGCAGTGGCGAAGGGACGAGCGAGGGCAGCAGCTCACACGCCGTGCCCGCCTGTGCCGCAGGCTGCAAGGGCTCCAACCTGCCCCAGGAGCAGTGGTGGGACGCTGGAAGGTCCAGGAGGATGGCCGCAGCGGGAGGACGAAGAGGAAGGGGTCAGCTGGGATGGAGAAAAGCGGAATTCCGCTCTGCCGGTGGTGACTAAGAGGACTGGCTTGGCTGAGAGGGTGGAAAGACATCAGAACTGGTGAGCGGGGAGGGTCAGTTGGCTGCCGTGTTCCCGGGCAGACGTGCTCTGGAAAACGTCGGAGTCTGGACGGGGATAAGGTCTGAGGAAGAAAGGTAGAGACTCACAATAGAGCTGTAGGAGAGGGGGAAGAGAGCACCTACTAAAGAGGAAGAAAAAAAATTACAGAACTCTTGTAACTGTAGTAACCTAAAACTATTAAAGCTGCTGAAAGAAGGCGAGTTTAGAAGCTTTGGCTAAAAATGAACTATCCTGGTTAAGTGAACATGTTGCTTTCTAATGCGTGAGAGGTTTCTCAGAATAGACTGGATGTTTCTTAACTCTGAAGAAACTGTCTCCAGCTTCTGCTGAGCTCAGATGGTTTTGCACTCTTATTCATGGGGTTTGTTGCAATGGAAACCAGAGGAGCAAACCTCAAGAAACTAAAATACCCCTGGGTTTGGGTTTTGTAGCAATCCCAGCAGCATCTCGAGTCGCTGGCTCTGTAGGAGGAAGCACTGACTGGTGAGACACATGTGAACGCCCTTCTCTTGTTCCCGTGCCCTGTTTGGCAACACACAAATAGCCATCGCCCTTGGGGACAGGAATGTATGAAGGTGAGTGAAAAGCAGTCTGCCTGCCAGGTTTAGCTTTAGGTGTGCAGTTCAGGGAACAGCTGTCCCTATGCCTCAAGGTTTCCTTCTCACGAGATTTCTACTGACTCTCAAGGCAATTGCTCTCTCCATCCAGTGCGGCTCCTATGAAGTTTTTCCTGTTCAGGGACATCATTGTGCCAAGTTACCATGCGCTGAAGTTCAGTGGCACCAGAAGGATGCAGCCTCCTGGATGCCTGTTGTAGAATCCTTCTATGCCAATATTTGTGTCTGTCTCATTGGCATCTGTGCCACAAGGAAGAACATCCAAACCTTCAGCAAAAGGTTTTGCTGCTTTTTCTTTAGCAGGTCACAGCAGGTTCAGAGGAGCATCAAGGAATAACCTGAGGATGGAGGGAGTGTGGTCACTTTCTTTAGCAGCAATCACTTTCTTTAGCCAAGTCAATTTAGAAGTTACAAGAGTTCCTTGGCTTTGTCATCAGCAGATAATTTGGCACAACATGAACATGTTTATGAATAATTCTTCTTTTGTCTTGCTTTCACTTCATTTGTTTGGTGTCTAGTATAGAGAAAAGCCTCTGTGCCAGTCACAGTCACCATAAGAAACCATACAGAAGTGCCTGTTCCCTGCGTAGAGGTGAGACCAGAGGAGCGGGATATCCATGTGCTGGGTGTGCCTTGCTGTCCGTGCAAGGCAGTTTGGATCAAGTTCCAGTATGTGGTGGCAGGAGAGACTGGAGACACCCCTCTTGTCTTTACTGGCAGCCCCCCAGTAAATCAGTGTAGCTGTGCTGTTATTCAGCTCCCTAAGGGCTGTCCTTCCCAGGTTTGTCAAAAACTTGGACTGTGTCTTCTGGCTTTGTGATGCCTTTCTCTGCTCTCATCAGGGGTGTGTGTTTTATTCCTGACCAAGTTAATACTAAAACTCCTCAAGGTGCTGGGTTCTTTAGGTTCCAGAACAGATGCACAGATCTTATTTTGAGTGGTGCTTTTGCTGGGAAACAGGTGGTAGGCTACCAACTCACTTCTTGCAACTCATTTCTTCACTGTCTTTACTGACTTTTACGTATCTTAAACTGGGGCTGGGAACTCTGCCCAATAGTTTAAATGAGGTGTAGTGGAACTTCAGATTATGGCATTGTGAACCAACCACTCCCCTGTCAACAAAGGATTAAGTACAATCATGTTTGTTTAGATTTTTCTGTTAGAAAGGAAAACATTCATGCTCTTTTTTTTACAATTGCCTAAAACCTCCTGTCTGTGTAAGGTTTACCTCTCCCAATATTTACTAAGTTCAGCCTTGTAGTTGCACTGTCAGATTGGAAAGTACTTCCTCGATACTCATAGGAGGAAGGTTGTGGGACAGAAAAACAACCCCTGAGAATTGATGAAATTTAGACATTGACTTCACTATCATTTCAAATCAGAGATGACACTTCCTGCTTCAGTTCTAAGTGACCTGTTCCTTGGTCTTTAAGAAACCTGTTCCAGAGCAGCAAAATAAACAGAAGTTCCCTAAATCCATTTTGCAGTTTGCTGCAAGATCATCTTTCCTCATAGTTAGATATTGGGAATTATGAGAATTTTCTCACTTCTTGATCAGGTGTAGTTCTGGCTTCTGTATTCTCACAGTCTCCTCCGATGTGCCACCGAAGGGCAGCTCCTTTTCTAGCCGTGTGCCAGTGTTCTCTTGAGCTGTGAGGGTTAAAACAGTGTTCAGCCTTAAATTTTATACCCCAGCACACAAGGAGCCTTCATGGCTTCCTACAGAAATGCAGTAACAGGAAACTACTGTTTGGAAGCTGTTGGTGGCACGGAGCTGTATCAGTTTCCCAGCTCATCCACTGCTAGCATCTGTCCCTTTTGTCTCTTTGCCCTTTCCAGCAGCTTTACGCAGCCAGATTCTGCCATGCCTTTTGTTTTAAGTATTGATGAGGGGTTTATGTAGTTGCTTCCTGACAGCTAAAAGCTGTGAGGTACAAAGATGCTCTTTTCAGTTAAAGAAGACCCAAAAGATGCTCTACAAAAAAAAAGTGTTTGGAAACTTTCCCTAACAGGGTGCTGAGAATGATTCTCCTGTGTTATTTTGGGTGGAAAGTGAGATACCAGAGCCTTCTCCTCTGCTGAGCAATTCCTTCTTCTGCCCTGCCTCACAGCTCAGGGGTTTGTAGGCTGGTGGTCACCTCTGATTCCTGAAGCCATCCTACAGTAGCTGCTGCTCCCCAGTGTCTCCTTTGCTGGGCTCAAGGGCCGTGGCAGAGCGGGAAGGAAGGTGTTGGGGAATTACGCAACTGCCATGAGGTAGTGAGAGGGCCACAGCCTGTCCTGAATGGAGTGAATGAAAGTTCAAAAAAAAGAAAATGAGAGATGGGCTTCAGGTTGCTGTAGGCCTTTTTGAGCTGGGAGGCAGGTCACAGCTCCCACATCACTGGCATGCTGTATTCTGCAGCAGGGAGGGCTGGCCAGCTGTGCAGTACCTGCTGCTGGGGCTTTGCTGCTCTGCTGTTGTGTCTGACAGGTGCAAGTAAATCTTATCTCTCCTTTCATGAAACAGGCACAGAAATGTCAGGAAGACATCAAGCTGTAGTGTTTTGTTTGTGTTTATGGATCTTCACTTAAGAAACACTCAAGATCATACCAGATCCTTGCAAGGACATGCAGAACCTTGAATTTCAACAAGTAGTCTTAAGACTAGCCACAGCTTTTTGTAAAGTTAAGAAAATTATTCTTCCTGGGGCTTTTTGGGTAATCCCAGGTATCCTTGAATAGTGGGGAGCAGATGTTACCGGTGTCCTCCTGCCCCACACCTTGGTGGCCCAGCCCTGGGAAGGGCAGCTCATACCTGCAGAGCTCCCTGGAGGGCTTTGGGAAAGCTGCAGGACAGAAATTACACTTCCCCACCAGCCCTCTATTTGAATAGAATCACAGAATAAGCCGAGTTGGAAGGGACCCTCAAGGATCATAGAGTCCAACCCCTGGCCCTGCACAGGACACCCCAACAATCCCACCATAGGTTGAGAGCGTTGTCCAAATGCTCCTTGAACTCTCACAGCTCCTTGTGCTGTGACCAAATGCCTGGGGAGCCTGTTCAGTGCCCCACCACAACCTGGGGGAAGAACCACCAAAAAACCCCCAAATCCACCCTAATCCTGCCCTGGTACAGCTCCAGCTGTTCCCTCGAGTAGTTCAGCCCCATGTTCATTTGAGCAGGCAGTCACAATTTCAGTGTTAGAAATCCCTGCTCTTGATCAGGCAGGTGAATTCCCTGTGTGAGTGCCATGAGGAGCATGAATAAGATGGAATTTTAAAAGGAGTGCATTCAGGGAGGTCACCAGTGATCCTGATATGCCCTGTTTGAGCTAAGTGAAAATGGGATAGTCTCATGAAGCGTGCAGAAGTGAACAAAACCAATTGCATTAGCTCTTGGTGTTCCACACGTGTTGGTATCAGGCTATTGGTATTCCATGTTCCATGTGTTTTAGTATTCCTCAATGAACAGGAAACTATAATTTAGATGGAGGCTGTGTAAAAAAATCAAGGCATTTGAACTGCGGTAAAGACAGTACATGGTGCAGCCTTGGGAAAGACCCTGTGATTCCCCCTTAGACTGGGATTGTGGGAATGGCTTCACACAGACTGACCTGCAGCCGCTCGCGTGCAGCCTGTAGCACTGGGACAGGACCAAAAAAGCACAGATACCAACACGAGTCCTGAGCCCATCTCTCTGCTGCAGACTGCCTCATTCTAAGGATTTCTAGAGACCAGTCTTAACCACAGCTCTCCACAGCATGTGTTAACAATTCAGAGTATCAGTTCCTATTTCTGGTCTCGGCAAAAGTGCTGCATTGGAAAGAGCAAAGGGGTAAAAGCAGAAGGGGCAGTGCAGGGCAGTTTTGTCTGTGGTCTTTGGAAGGAAAGACCCCACACAGTTTGCTTTGACAATTTGTGCAGTCCGTAGTTCTGAGAGGGTTTTTTCTAATTTATTCTTGATGCCATTGTGCTCAAAAGGAGGAAAATGTCTGTCTGTAGCTGCTCTCAAACACAGTGTGGGAACTGATTTATGTAAACTTTCAGCAGCTTTTTTTTTTATTATTTTTATTTCACTTAAGTGTGCCTTAACACCAAATGTATTTTCTGGGGATTACACCCACTGGTTATTTCTAAATTGCCTTAGCTCTAGGTCCAAGATTAGTATGTTTAATTTTGGTGTACCAAATGTTATTTAAAAGTCTGCTTTGACAATCATGCTTTGATACTAGTTTGAGATTTTAAGATTTTGTGTATTTTCTTGTGATTTAATGTTTCCATTGGCTCATAAAGGAAAAGCTAAAAAACAAACAAACAAAAAAATCTTGGCCTTCTGGGAAAAACAAAACAAGGGTGAAACCTGTTGGCAGATAGGAATGGAATAATGGATTTTACCTTCTCCATGAAGCAGCATCAAAAAGATTCTGGATCTCTTCTAATGTTAGTCTGGGAAAATATCCTGGACTCAGGATTGAGGGCCATATTTAACAAAGCATTTAAACCCAGTATTTCACCTGACCTGTGTAGAAATGCCCTAAACTTGTCTTATATCACCTGGAGTGGGTTGCAGCCCTGGAAACTGCCTCTGGAAACTCTGGGACGGATGTTCTGTGTCTTGCCGAGCCAACAGCACATAGCTGTGGGTAACCAGCCATCAGGGCTGGAATGGCACAGGGCTCTGGCAGCGTGTGAGAGCTGCTTTGTGCCTGTTGGGATTGATGCTGGGATGCGGCACGTGGTCCTGCACAGCAAGTGCCACACGAAAGGGACTTTAAAAAAACAAACAAGTTTATTCCCTGCTCTGTGTGGCACAGGGAAAGCACTCAGTAGGTCAGCCCCTGGCCCCGTGGGAAGCACAGCCTGGGTTCGGTGAGGGAGGACCTGGCTCTTGTCTCTGGCTGCTGTGATACCTCTTTGCTCCCAGGTCATCTCTGTGTTGTCTCAGCAAAGTCCTAAAGCGCCTCTTTCTGACAAGACCAGGAAACTTATTAATGTTTGCTTTGCGTTTTAGGCGGACGCAAAGCACCACAAGGTAAAAACAGGAGCAAATTTCAAGCAAACACGGCTGCTTGTTTGCATTGGTGTGGCAGTCACTCCTGTGCCTGTGGTCATTCCTCTTGCTTTGTTTCCTCCATTGAAATTGCTGGATGGGACCTCAGGGGTGCATCACCATCAGCTGTTGTGTAGCTTCTGATGAGACTTCATCAGACGAGATGGGAAGAAATGGAGCTTTTGCTCTGGCTTTGGAGGTGCTTGCAGTGCCCCAGAGGACCCTGTGGTTTCCCTGCTGCTTTCACCGTTGTTGCTGAAACAGCGGTTGGAACTTGCTGCGCCTATTTACTGCCTCAGATACTTCTGTATTTCTCTCCTGTTAAGCCGTGGAGTGTCTTTAAAAGAAACCAAACCGGAACATTGCTATTTCTTTGCTGTTTGTGAGGGAGAAGTGCTGAGGGAGCAGTAGTGCTCTTAACTACCCTCCCTCACAGCTGTGTTTCAGTTGAGCTGCTCTATGGAAACCAAAGCCTCAGGAAAGCTTCATATTTATTTTGTAGGCAAAGTTTTCTGCCTTGGATACCTGGGGTAATCCCCCCTTTGTTGGAAACGTCTCCTTAGGCTGGTTTAGTTGCAACACAAAGCCTTGCTTTCTGAGATGTCTTCACAGGTGTGTGGCAGTGCTGGGATGTCCCTATTTTCCTGTTTAACTGGTAGAGAGCCCTTTGGTACATGCTAAGGAGCTGCTGGGGGTAAGTTCTTGACAGGCTTAAACAAACAGTAAAATGTGGGATGGGAAGCCATCAGTAAATTGTTGGCAAGTCCTTTGCATTCCAGTAAGTGATGACATGGCTTCATCTTCCTTCTTTAAAGAATTTCTAAAGAATTGGACAGGTAACTTTTGGAAATTGATGTTACCACAAAGGGAAGGGAAATAAATACAGGAGTCATCCAGGAAGTCAGTAACCCTCACCACCTACTTTCTTTTGTAACCAGTTTTGTTTGCACTAGGTCATGAAGAACATCTCACCAGTTGGTAATCCAACATTCAAATCTGGGTTTCACCCTTATAAGAAGAAAAAAAACCCTAGGGACTTCTCTGTATTTAAACATTGCAAGGTACTCTGTATAAGGCAGAACTGGCAGGATTTGGGTAGCCAGAGGCTGCAGTGTGGGGAAAGGGCCGTGATTCCATCTGGTTCCAACCAGCTCCTGTCATAGGTTATAGTGTAAGATGGATCCCCAGAAAAAGTATTCTTTTACCATTTTCATGAACTGCTCAGGCCAGGTGGGGTGGTGCTCCCTGCCTGATCCTCCTCCTACTCCTTCTCCCTGCTTGATCCTCCTCCTACTCCTTCTCCCCGCCTCCTCCTCCTGGCTTATCTCCTGTTAATGGCCCATTAAGGCTTTGCCCTATGACTCACCATCCCATTGTGAGATGCTCTGCCCAGGGGGGAGGAGCCATGCATTCCCACCAGGTTAAAGTCTGGGTTTCAGAGCAGCAAAGGAGAGCTTTTTTCCTCCACTGGACTCCCAGAGGANCCAGCCCAGACAAACCAAAGCTGCAGCTGGTCAGAACAGCACACTCTGCCTCTGCTTGAACGTGTCACATAGTGTAGAAACACTCCAAAGTGGCCAGTCTGAGGGGCTGAAGGTGTCTTGGAAGACTCATAGAACAATAAGGCTTTTGTTCAATAGAGGGGGAAAGAAAATGAGAGAGAAAAAAAATTCTCAGCAGAGAGTTTTCTTCTTGTTTTCAACTGAAGAGTGATTAATCTGAAATGGAAAATTCTGTTATCAAGCTGACCTATAGCTCTCTTTAGGAGGCATAGTATAGTTCTCTGTTACATTATGCATATTTCTGGTTTGTCTGACAGAACTTCTGTTTTTACTGTTGGATTGTATCGATTTTATTTCTTTTAAATTATGCAAACTTTTACCAAAAGATAAACAGGGATTAAAGCAGAGGAGACACTAAAATGTTTCGCATCTTTCAGACAACTTTTTATTTTTTTCTTCAAAGAGTATCTTCCTTGTGAAATATTTCTGGGTTTTTAACTTTACTAAGAGCCAGGCACTTCTGAGAAAGGCGTTGACACATCGATGGCAGTGCCCTTCAATTAAACTGTGCGTTTATACAGTTTATTTCATGTCATGTCTCCTCTGTCCTTGAGCTCATGAAGGTTAGCTGGTACATGGGTGCTGTACCTCAAGGGGGAACCCAGGGGTGGGGCTGGAGATGCAGGACTGGCCAATTCAGCAGAAGAGGAGCATGGAAGGATCAGGAAGGTAATCCTGGACCTGGTCTCCTGGGAAGTGACAGAAGGGTGATTATTTTCTCTGTGCTGCCTGAGAGCTCTCCTGTGCCAAGAGCTCTTGTGCCAGGGGCATCCAGGACACACAGTAAGGAGTAATGCTCTGTAGGGCTCTTTCTTCCTCCTTGTTATTCTCCTTCTTGTTTTTTCTCCGTCCTCCCAAAATGCGTAGTCTGGGAAGGCCATAGTGCAAAGTAGATTCTTATGGGAAAGTGCAGTTACCTGTCTTCATCTGATATATGCTGGGGACTGAGCTGTGCCTAGAGCTGTGTCCTCAGCAGGAGAGGAGAGGGGAAGCAAAGCTATCCCCATGTTCTGTTTGGATATGCCCTTCATGAACATCAACCCTTTAGTCTTTCATAGGTACTTCAGGTTCATCTCTCTCGAGTGATTGTGACCATTCCCTTGTTCACTTGGCTCATGGTCTCTGTTTTTTTCTCTATAACCATTCCTGGAAATCAGATGAACAGAGTCCAGAAGAGACAACTGCAGGAGGAGGTCACTCAGCTGCACCCTGCCGTTACAGCCCAAGCTGAAATCTTGACATTTAAATTTGTGTGTAGTGATGAAGCCAAACAGCATCCTGTAATATGTTGGCAGAGGTATGAGAAGTATAAAGCACTCTTCAAAATGGCATCTATATCCAGGGGAAAAATAAAGTAGGCACATGAGGTCTGGCAAGTTACGTATGGCAACACCATAAGACTATAGAAAACACTATTTGAAAACAATTTCCAAAAGATAGTAAAGCTACCAATATTATTAATACTTTTTTTTTTCTGTTGCAGAAGAAACATGATGCCTGCCAGGGAGATAGAAGATCAGTAGGGAATGAGATTGGAAGGGAGTTCATTTTGAAACAACCCCAAATTAATTTCTGCATCTGGCCACAGGTAAGAGGAACCTGGGGATGTTGGGCCCTGCTGTTTGTGGACAGAGAAGGGCTGGTGGGAGATGTGGTGGTTGGAGTCTGTTTTGGGCATAGTGGTCTTGAAATGAGAGGTTTCAGTTCTTGAAGAAGTATGGAATGGAGTCACAAAACTTCTACCTTGGACTTCCAGACTTTGGCCTGTTCAGGACACTGGTTGAGACAGTCCCTTGGGAAGCAGTCCTGAGGGGCAAGGGGTGCAGGAAGGCTGGACATTCTTCAAGAAGAACATCTGAAAGGCACAGGAACAGGCCATCCCAATGTGCCATAAGACAAGCCAGCAGGGAAGGAAACTGGCCTGGATGAACAGGGAGCTTTTGATTGAACTCAAGGGGAAAAAAAATATTTACCAGCTTTGGAAGAAGGGGAAAGTGGCTCAGGAGGATTACAAGGGTGTCATTAAGTTATGCAGGGAGAAAGTTAGGCCAAAGGCCCAGCTGGAATTTAATCTGGCAAGTGCCACAAGAGATAACAAAAAATTTTTTTCCAAATACATTAATAACAGAGAGCCAAGGAGACTCTCCATCCTTTATTGGATGTGAGGGGAAACATTGCCACCAAGGATGAGGAAAAGGCTGAGGCACTTGACGACTTCTTTGCTTCAGTCTTTAACTGAAAGACCAGTTATTATCAGGCTGTCAAGCCCCCTGAGCTGAAAGATAGGGACAGGATAACCCCCCTGTAGTGCAGGAGGAAACAGTGACCTGCTGCTCCACTTAAACGTGCACAAGTCTGTGGGGCTGTGTGGGATCCACTCAAGGGGACTGAGGGAGCTGGTGGATGAGCTCCCTGAGCTGCTCTCCATCATTTACTGGAAGCCCTGGTGAACTGGGGAAGTCCCAGAGGACTGGGGATTAGTCAGTGTGACACTCATCTACAAGAAGGCTGAAAGGAGGATCTGGAGAGCCACAGGCCCGCGAGCCTGACCTGGATACCATGCAACAGATCATACTGAGTGTGACCAGCCAGGGGGCCAGGCCCAGCCAGCACACGCTCATGGGAGGCAGGTCCTGCTTGACAAACCTGATCCTACAAATTTCCTACTAAGTGTAACATTTTCCATTCATCTTGGGCTACTGCTCATTGTATTTAGGGAGGCTGAATTGAAACGTGATGATGTTGCATGTCTGATTTTCTGTTTGTAACCGTTACTTAGGTACATCATTGATATTCTCTGTTGCAAATAAGAGTCTGTAGATATTTTTCCTGGACAGGTTCAGTGAGATGCCATCACATCTGTGGCTGCTTTGTGTACAGTGATCTGGGAATCAGCAGCTATCAAAACTGCCATATCATTTCTTCCCACAATCTGTTTATTTTTTGGTAGAAACTTGCTAATCTCATTCTCTGACTCTTTGCTGTGGCTTGCTTTTAATGCATCTTATTCCACAGAGTGTCTATCCAGCATTTCATTACAGCTATACAAGAGGTTGTTTATACTTCTTTCTTTTATTTCAAAGAAAACTTACTTCTAAACCCACTGTGAGTGAATTGGATATTGCAGGGTTCATTCTGGAAAGGTGAAGTTGTGATTAATACAGGAGATGCAGTTAAGAGATAGGTGCCTTAAATGTCCTCTGCCTTCAGCCGCAGTATTTTATTGGTCTAATATACTACATTTACAATATTTGTTCTCATCTTACCTCAAACATTCACACGTGCTCAGTCTGCTGTCGTCTCTGGATTCAGGAGGAGGAGCTCTAAAGCTGTTGGTGAAATACTAGAAACTAATTCCCCTAAATACTATAGGGGAATTTGCAGGTGGATTCATCCCTGTTGGGCACCACTGTGTGTTTCTATGCCTAGCAGACTGATTAGTCACCTACTGAATGCTGTTATTGTCAAATCCCACCTCTTCTACTTTCATTTAGTTATGTAAATCTGGAGGAAATGGAGATCTTCAGCTGTTTTCCGGTGGGTCCCCAAAATACGTCCATCAGACTGCTTATGATGGATGATATTTGTTGTTCCAGACCCTTAGCAGCTACCTGGGTGTGCAGCAGTACTTTGCTGGGCCTTTTCCCCTCATCTCTGTTTTTTGTTACTGAATTTGTAGCAAATTTACAAACTCCCCCTCAGGTGTTCTGCAGTTCCTATGTCCACACATTTGCTTGAAAGGACATCACTAAACTCAAGGGTATTTGATTTATTCCCCTGAACACAACAGGGGCTGGTGCAAACACTTTTTCTAAGGCTGACCAGAGATGTGTTGCTCTGTTTGTGCTGGATGTGCATTCAAACATAGCTTTTGAGTAGTTAAATGCCATAAAGTAGTTGAAGTCTTGATAAAATTACCCAACAACAACAAGCAGTAATAAAACAAAGAAAGAAGTGAAGCTATACCACAGTGTACTTTCATTTAGCCCCTGAAGACTGGATGTTCATGACAAATTCTGGCTAATCTCAGCTGTACCAGATCCTCCAGCCAGCCCCGGGCTCAACTCCAGCACTGGGTCCCTTGCCACTCTCTGCTTTGCTACCCCAGCAGAGCTTTCCTTAAACCCAGAATGATATTTTTAGTGCCCAGAACTGCAGGAATGACAGTTGACTTGGCCACGAGATGGCACAGCTATTGCTTGAAAATGCTGGGATCAGCCAGAGCATCTTGCCCAGCTTAAGATGCAAATCCACCTCTAACGAGTTTCTCTGCATGTCCTGAGGGGCAACAAACAATTGCATTGCAAATCCATTTTAGTTAATAGTATATTATGTATCTATAGAAACACATGTATTTGCTAATAGCTAGATCATCCCTTAGCACCCTCTTTCCTGTAATTTTCTGCTAATTTGCAGGCCTATCCAGCTTCATAGGCTGAATCCCCAAATTAGCTAGGTATAAGCTGTATCAAATCCTAGAAGGGAAACAATCGCAAAGTCCTTTTTCACATCCTCAGTTTATATTCTGTTTTTGAAACAACATTTGCACTTCTGCAATATGGACAACCATAGTTTTCCTGTAATCATCTGACCACCTCTGGCTAAAACAGTTGTTTTTACCTAGTATAGTAAGATTTAGGCCTGGAGGTTTTGAGACCTTCTACAGAACTCATAGTCTGAGAATTACACAGCTCTAATGTAATTATGTGAAAACAACCCTAATTGCTTTCAGTGCAAACTGAGAATGTAACAGGTCATTTTCTGACATCACTAAATGCATGCCCTTAAAACATTTTTACAGTTCATTCCTTGCCATTTGTTATCACTATTTGAACTGTCATGAAGATCATATGATATTTTATAAGAATATTGCTCAATAATGCACATTTTTTCTTATTAGGAATGATTTTCCAGGTTTCAGGGACTTCTGAATATCTGCTGTCACAATTTTGACAGTAAAGGATTGCAGGAATGCAGGATGCTTTTTTGGCTTCATGTAAGTTGGCTTCATGCAAAATTCAGGTTGTACCATCCCTCAATCATTCAGTTATCATCTAGTTTGTGTTTTTTTCCTTTTTTGTTGTCTGTGGTTTTGCTACCAAGGAAATATCAGTGAAGCACAGTTAGTCATGTAGAGCAGGAAGTCACTTTGCTCAGGGCAGGGTGCACTAAAAGTAGGTGTGGGCATGTGCTGATCCAGCAGCTGCAGACTGGTGGCAGTCCTCGCATGGTGGAGTTACAAGATCATCTGTGGAGGCACCCCTGTGTCTGTTTCCTTTGTTTTATCCCTTCTCTGCTTGGAACAAGGGATCCTTGCTGATATTTCAATATCAGCCTCTACCTTGTGCAATCAGGTGTCCCTGTGCATTTTGCAATTTTTGTTTGGACACATTTTTTGTTTGCTTATTTCAAGCCCTGTATTGGTTAATTTGGCTTTTAAATTCAGCAAGCAAGGCCATGAAAATGATAGCCAGCATTTTGCTGGCAAGCACCTGGGCAGAAAGGGGCCTGGTGGTCCCCTGGACAACAGGTTGACCAGGAGCCATCATATGGCCTCACAGCCTGCAAGGTCATGGGGAGTGATCCTTGCCCGCCACTCAGCACTGGTGAG
>VYXC01004610.1:0-23527 GCA_013397175.1 Platysteira castanea
GGACCTCCTGCAGGTCTGAGAGATGGAGTGTCTGAGGTCTGGCTGCCCCGGGAGCCGAGCAAACGCTGCAGGTGGGTTTGGCACAGGTTCCTGACGCTGGCTGTGTTTCTCTCCTGTCCCAGGGCGTTCGTGTACCTGAGCAATCTGCTGTACCCCGTGCCCCTGATCCACAGGGTGGCCGTTGTCAGCGAGAAGGGAGAGGTGCGGGGCTTCCTGCGCGTGGCTGTGCAGGCCATTGCAGGTGAGAGCCTTCTGCAGAGCCAGGCTTACCCAGCAAACCTCCTCCTGAGGCTCACACCTGAGTAACTTTCATGTTGCAAAGAACCCTTCAATCATTTATTTATCTGCTTTCTTTCCCTGTGTTTTTTTAGCTGATGAAGAAGCCCCAGATTATGGATCTGGTATTCGACAGTCTGGAACAGCTAAAATTTCATTTGACAATGAGTATTTTGATAAGGTAAGAATTCTTAACATTGAGTCAGGTATCTTTGAGTGTAGTAGCTAGTGCTTCTGCATAAAGAACACGTGTTGTAGGGAAAGAAGGGGATGGCAAACCCAGAAACTGCAGGAGTCTGTTACAAGACACTTCATTTAATTTTTCAGAGTGATTTTTCTTCAGTTGCGATGACTCGGTCTGGACTGTCACTGGAGGAATTAAGAATTGTGGAAGGGCAAGGACAGAATTCAGAGGTTACCACTCCTCCAGAGGAGATCAACAGAATGAATGAGCTGGGTAAGCGGGAGATACGTGGTAGTTCTTGGAGAACTTCTACGGAATTTGGGACACTTTCAGTCAGTTGTAGAAAGGAATTCTGAGTGTCCTTCAAGAATGTGATCATTAAGGGAGAGGTGTTACCAGTGGGTTGAATATGAGAGAGCCTGGACTTACTCATGTGAAGAACTGTGCTGAAAAACTATTCCCAGGTATTTGGATCTTTTGGGTTTAAAAGGGAAAAAGAAGTGTGGCGGGACTAAACTGTCTCCTGAAGAAATACTTTAAGAAAAGAAAGGAGAAAAAGAATAAAAAGGAAAAATTTATTTCATGTGGGATTTTTTTTTCTCCCTAAGACTTGAAGTCAGCCACTTTGGATGGAAAGATGACTATGGAAGGATTCACTGAGGAAATCGGTGATCACCTGAAGCTGGGCAGTGTGTTCACCTTCCGTGTGACAGTGCTCCAGGCCAGCGGCATTCTGCCCGAATATGCAGATATTTTCTGCCAGTTCAAGTAAGAATTTGTTTTTACTTGCATCAGGCAATTAATGGTTTGGTAGAAAGAGCAAAGAATAGTGGGCAGTGGAACTCTGATAACTTTTCGAATGGGTGGAGGTGTTGTACAGCAGAGAAAAGTGCCTTACTGGAGTTCCTGGTCCCCCCTTTTTCTTAAGCAGGTGTTAAGGAATAAAGTTTTGCAGAAAGGAATTAGGAATCAAAATGGACTCATGAATTACTACTTTATAGGTATCTTAAGGTTTTAAGCTTTAGATGTGAAAAATTCAATACTAGATTGCACATGTGCCCATTTGAATGAAAGCTGCATCACCCTTGAGGAAATCAGTACTTCTCAAGTGAAAGTGGCCTTAGGCTTGTGTTCTTAAGGAAGAGAATAAAAAGGAATAATGAAAACATAAAACAAGTACAGGAATTGTGGTCCCACAAGACTGGGGTATTTCTAGCTTTAGGCCACCACTCAGCTGCTTCTAAAGTTCCAGCAGAATACGTTTCTTTCAGGGGTTTAGGATTTCTTTTCAGGGTTGGATTGAGAGCACAGCAATCTTCATTAAACCATTCTGTGGTGGCTGATTTCTATTTTTTTTTTAAGCTTTTTACATCGACATGATGAAGCTTTCTCAACAGAACCTCTCAAGAACAATGGCCGAGGGGCTCCCCTTGGGTTCTACCATGTTCAGAATGTAAGTAAAGCTTTCCATGGGTAGGAACTGCCTGAGTCAGCACTGGGGGTTGTGTGTGCCCTTCAAGGCCAGGGGAATTATTAAGAGTAGACAGTAACAGGAGTGAGCAGGTGAATGAGGTAATCCCCACCACGAAACAAAGGACAGAATGATTCTTTGTGGCAAATTTAACTCTTCTCTTTCACCTCTACTTCCTGCCATTGAATTCTGTGTTTCATTTCCAGGATGTTCAATGAAAACAGTCCAGAATTCAGGGACTAAAATATATGTGTGAATAGCAGTGTTCTCAGATTAACTGGATATATCTATTTTTATGAACTGTGTAATCCTTTGGTTACATGCAGCCTCCTCTTCGCCTACTTGAAATGTCTGATACTGAGGCTTTAATTTTCACCTTTATCAGAGAGTGGAATTAATGCCTAAACCAAAAGAGAATGCAGTTGCTTTTACTGTGAGTGACACTAAGTGGTATGAAAAATACAGACTCCTAAAAGAGATTTCCTTTTCTTGAACGTCTCATTTTCTTTCCTCTCTTTTGAAATAGATTGCTGTGGAAGTGACAGAATCGTTTGTGGAGTACATCAAAACAAAGCCTATTGTCTTTGAAGTCTTTGGACATTATCAGCAGCATCCTCTCCACCTGCAGGGCCAGGATCTCAGCAGGTACTGGTCACTGGCCTGGCACCAAGGCCTGGGGATCGAGCTCGGGTTGTGCAGTTGGTTTTACTCCTGGAACTGTGCACCCTCACAAGCAGAATTCCCCAGGGAAGTAGAAGTGCTGGCCGAGGCCTGTTCACCCAGGGTGTGAGTGATGGAGTTGTTCTGCTGTCTCAAACATGGAAAGCTGTTCTGCCAGTCCCCCCCGTGCTGACTGGAGCACTGCACTGGGAATACTGGGACCTCCAGCAGTGATCTGTGAGCTCTGGGAAAACCTCAGCAGTGCTCCTAGGACTGGTCAAGTTAGAGTAGAAAAAGAGCATAGGTTAGTCTGAGAAGTGTGCTGAGCCCCCTTGTTGTCCTGACAGGTGATATTTACCTGTCTTCATAGAACTGTGAGGATATTTTTAGAGACAAAAATAGGTGTGTATACAAAGATGCATGTGTGTGCATTTGTGTCTATTTCTTATGTTTAACTGCCTCTGTATTGATAAACTCTTCATTTCTCTGTAGCTCTCCACAGCCTTCTCGAAGATTCTTTCCTCCTCCTATGCCACTGTCAAAGCCAGGTGAGAGCAGCTCTCTAATTCTGGACATCACAGGTCTGCTTCTAGAAATGGGGGCTGTGGTGTATTCCTGAGGTATCCAGGACACTGAGAAATGTGAAGGGAGTGAGTGGTGCAAGGGACACTGAATCTGTCTTTGCTGGCTCTCTGCCCTCTTTATGTGTTTTATTTTTATTTCTTCTCAGCCTTCTCTGCAGGAAGTGCTGCTGGGTTCATTACAGGGTAGAATTCCATCCCTGAGGTGTTGACCATATTCCATGAGATCTGGCTGTGGCTCTTCCTGTGCTTACTGAGCACTTGACTGGAATTTGCTTATTCATTAATTGCTTCATCTTTTTGCTCTCTCACATTCTCGTTTAGTGAGTCAGTCTTGTTGAAATGATCCTTGGTTTTCTTTGCTTAATTGGAATAATGCATGCTGAACTCTTTTGTAATTTTTTTTTCCATTTCACCTTTAATTTCCTCCTCCATCTTTCTCTCACCTGCATATTTCTACCATCCTTTTTTTGTGTGTGTTCCATTCCCTCTGCAGACCATGAAAGGAAAATTGAGTTGATTAGGTACCTTATGTCTGGCTATGTAAACGTGCATGTGCTGAACACGCTCTCCGAGCATGCCAACGTGCTCGCCTCCTCTGCTGTGGCTGCTTTCCAGGATGGAGCTGACCAGCTGCCACCTTTTCTCTTTCTGCCTGTTCCCAGTTGTCAGAGTGAGCGGGCTCCTAAACGAGATGGTTAGTAGCCAAACTTGGTCTGTGATAGATGTAGAAGTAGTTCCAAAATGTGCTTCAGAATTCCTTTTTCCTTCATCAGGTAGTATTCCTAGGGGTAGAAGCTGCCATGGTTGTGGTCATGGAAGGATGATGCTGTGCTTAAATTTAGGGCTTTATTACAGAGAACCATAGAGGCAGTCTGTAGACTCCAGGGTGCTGGGAGTCACAGATTTCTGTGTGTCACTGCATCTGTTCCCTAAAACTTCCAGGACCGCTGATTTTTTCTGTGTTCTGCATAGAGTTTTGTGATACTGGGATGAGAGATGCATATGAAAACACGGGCAGGTATAGAGGAAACATTCTGCTGTGTTCTATATAAGTTTCCTTTTCACTCATCTTCCTTTTCTGCCACTAACAGTGCTGTTCCTCACTTCCATTTTATTTAACTCAAAAAAAAGTCATGCTGGTTATTAACTGTACCCGAGCAAGTGTGTGAGAACATCTAGGAACAAACTTCCATGTTTAGTTAAATGTGTCTTTCTGTTGTTTTTCTCTTCTGGTGCTTTTGAGTCTCTGTGCTCAGCAGTAAACTCGAGTGACTGGTGTTTGGTGTTCCCCTGGCTGCTGTGGGTTCATGTGCAGCTGCCTGAGGTGCCTGGTGGGGTGAGGGAGTTCCTACCCTGAGTAACGCATGGCAAGGCAAACGATGAGCCTTGAGCCTGGTACCTCTCAGGATGGGGCTGTGCTGGGAATATCTGATTCCTGTAAAATCTGTCCCTCTGAGGCAGCTGCTGTTCTACCTAGAAAAGAAACAGAACTGAAAAGGGAGCACCCAGGCACACCTGTAAGGACCTGTTTTAACTGGGGACTTTATGTCCTTCCAGTGCAAGGCGTGGTGGAAGCTGAAGGATACACAGAGGTGTGGAGGTGGGAGAACCTAAAGAACCCCTGAGCAAGGAAGATTGGGGCTTGAGAGGTAGAAGGAGGAACAATTATTTGGCTTAATAAAAGCAGTGAGATTAGTATGTGGAAGGAGAAAAAAATGGAAAATCGGTTGCAGAGTTACAAAAATCCCAGTCAGAGTATACAGAACGGAGCTTTTAAAATGTTCTCATTTACAGAAATGTAATGAGTGGACAGATAAGAGAAGGCATGTAATGATAACTAGAAGGTATGATGTGTGGGGGAGCATCAGGTTATGTCTAGCATTTAAGCAATTGCTTTTTTTTTAACATTGTTTATCCCTACATTTGTGTGAAAGGAATTAGAGAGGATCTGGCTGGTAATAATCACTAATACCAAGAGATAAGGAGCCCAGAAACATACTTTGGCAGGATTAAGGCTCTGGGATAAGTCTTGTTCTGCCTTTTAAAATACACAATATCTTAACCAAGTGGTGCAGGAGTCTGGCAGTTTGTAACATGAAGAAGTGAAGACTGAAGCTTTAAGTTCTATTCTTTTCCTCTTCTGTGGGGTAGGTAAAATGTGCTTTATGGGTGAGTAATGCTGCAGATGAACAGATCTCAGCAATTCGAAATCACAAACTGTTAAGCCATAAAGCAACTGATACACATTTGAGGAAACTTCTTCTCTGTGGATCTAGAGGGACTGTGTATTTTTCCAGGCTCTTTGGATGCACTTTTGTTTGATTATTTGACGTTTAAATTTTTTTTTTTTTTTAATTCTAGTAACCTAGATTTAAAAAACAACACTTAGAGAAATAACGATTGCTGTAAGCAACATCGTTTTCATGGTAGAAGCTGTGGTCTGCCTATGCACATAGAATATGTAGGACCTCTGAAACGGCACGTTCCTGTGAGCCCTGAGTGAGCTTTACTTGTTCAGTCTTTGTAAACCACTCTTTTTTTCTTCTTTCTTGTTGTTCTTTCTTGAAGTGCCAGCTACAAAGCTGAATACCATGAGCAAGCCCAGTTTGGGCCAGAGTGTGAGCAAGTACGACCTCCTTGTGTGGTTTGAGATCAGTGAACTGGAGCCAACAGGGGAGTAAGTCCTGTATTAATAATACGTGGTTCAAGCACTGTGGTTTATGAGATTTTTGGGGTTTTTTCCCTTTGTTCTGTTCAGACCAGGTTGATGTTTAGCAGTCGTTGTGTGTGGGGGCTGGCTGGTTTGTAGTGAGGGGCTGTCAGATCTGCTGGCAATAGTTGTCCCCGTTGGAAAGGACCAAAGTGATTCTTTCACACTCGGAGGGGTCTTGCCACTGTGAAATTCCAGGCACAGCAGCTGAACAGGCGCCAGGAAAACCTCCCTTGTGTAGGCCATGAGTTTGGGTTCTGGGGGACACTGGAGACTTTATGCTCCAGGAGTCACATAGCAGGCCCTGCTCTGTGTTCATCTCTGCTACAAGGAAGGTTTTCCCCTACAGACAGCTCCTGAGGGGTTATCCTGAGAAGTGAGTTCCACAGAGTGTTCCATTAGTACTGCACGTACAGTGTGTGACACTTCCACCTTTCACTGAGCCCGTAGTGCCAGAAGGAGCCTGCTGGGAGGGTGGGTAGGAGGACACACTTCATGTCCTCAGCTGCTACAAGGAGAGGGAACTGCTGGCAGCAGAAGCTGCTGTGCTGGCCCATCTTTCCTGCCTGTTGATTCAGTGTCTCACACAGGTACATCCCTGCTATTGTGGATCACACCGGGGGCCTGCCCTGCCAGGGGACCTTCCTGCTTCACCAGGTACTGCAGAGAGCTGTGGGGCAGCAGTGTCACCTCTGCAGGGAGGGAGGGCTGGTGCTGGCTGGGTTTGCATCTCCCTTCCCACGGAGCTGTGCAGGGGCAGTGCTGGGGTCGGGCTCTCCCATCTGTGCCTGGTCTGCTTGGCCACCAGGATATTGCTGTTCCTGGTGCTTGCCCAGGGGCATCCCACTCACGGAAGAGGAAAGCCTCTTTGAAAAAGCAGGAGCCTTTGGGACCACATTTGTGCCCTCAGTGTTCTCCAGCATCTCTAAGGACACAGAAGGATCCCGTGGACTCAGCTTCCATTTGCTCTCTCTCACTGCTTGTGGTTATGACACATGATCTGTGAAGTGACTGTATCTCAATGCATCTTAAATGCCTCTTACAATCCTTAATAGTATTTTGTCTTTAGATTTAAAGATAATCCTAGTTAAATATGGTTATAGGTTTAAAGTTACATTTCTCCTACTTTGCCTTTGTGGAGTGATGAGGAAGAAGCATTTAATTTCTTTTAGATATGAGAATATAACATCCCTTTCAAGTGAATCTTAGGGCCCTGAAACAGAGGTGCTTGTTCAGTTACAGACTAGTTTAAATGATATTATTTCCTTCACTTTTGCAGTATAAGTGCAAAATAGAGGATGTGTGAATACTTCACAGTGTTTTGTTTCTGAACTCTACCAGGGAATCCAGCGGAGAATCACAGTCACCATTATCCATGAGAAGGGCAGTGAGCTGCACTGGAAAGATGTGCGAGAGCTGGTGGTTGGTGAGTGAATGGTTTTGCATCTTGCTCTGTAAGGAAAAACTGTTACTGGTCATTTCTCTCTGAATCAGATTCTGTCATTTTTATGAACATCGCCTGTAAGAGGAGGATTTTGAAAAAGATCCAGAGGAAAAACTTCAGTTTTGCAACTTCCACTTACAGCTGCTCGTTAATTACATAGTCCAAAATGATATTTGGGAAAACAAATTCCTTTTGTGTTGCAGTTTGAATTTTAATCGATTCCTCCTCCTCCTCCCCTCTTCAGGGCGTATAAGAAATAAAGCAGAGGTAGATGAAGCTGCTGTGGATGCCATCCTGTCTTTGAATATTATCTCTGCAAAATACCTGAAGTCCTCCCACAGCTCCAACAGGTAAGTGAAGGAAGTGAGCACTCCAGCAGGAATCTGGAGTTTGTTTGACCTCTGATGTATTGGCAGGATTTTTGGAAAGCTGGGAATGTGGCTAATTTTTAAATGTAGAATTCCATGGGCACAGGACACACAGGTAGAGAAAGGACATCACTGTAAATTCTTGCTAATGCTGAAGTCTGTTGATCTGGGGGAAGGGTTTGCTGGCGATGCATCTGAATTACTTGGCATGTGTATGGACCGTAAAGGGAGGATGGAAAGGAACAGCTCAGAGGGCTCTCCCTGCTCTGACAGCAGTCACTTGACTGCTCCTTGGCTCTGCTCAGCTGGTGCAAAGCAGGAGTATCCCTGGAATATCCCTCTGAATGGCTGTTTCCAGAGGGGAGGAAGGTTTGAATCCATCTCTGCTACACCTGCTGAATGCTGCAGGCAGGATCCTTCCAAGCACCGGAATTCTTCCTTCCCTGTTAGAGGCCTGGACTTTGAAGCACCTGTGGCATTAAAGGTGGATTTGGGATGCTGCTGCTGCTGCCTGTGGGATGCCTCTGTGCCACCTGGTGTCTGTAAAGGCAGGCAGGGACAGAGGGGTTGGAAGTTCTTACCTTCCACTGAGAAGTGGGTATTTTAGTGTTTGAATTAATGGATCAATATAACTGGAGAACAAGGAGACTGCTGCTGGTTTCCTGTCTGATGCTACTGGATTTGCAGTTGGAAAGCTCTGTGCTTTCTGTTCTGTTTCAATCAGTTCCTCTGTGTCTCTGTAGTTCCCTGTCAGGTGGGCAGCTTGGCTGAAGGATGAGGGTGATGAAGCTGTTGGCCCTCTCGTCCCAAAATGCCAAGGTTTAAGGTGTGGGATGAGTGCATGGCATAGTGGTGGAATGGGATTGAGGCCCTGCTAAGGGATGTGTCTCATGTTTGCTCATTGTCTGCAGACTTGTTTGCTGCTTCCTGTGGGGTTTTTCACTTTGTTTTGTTTTTTAAGTCCACTTGTTCTGTTCCTCTCAGCTGTTGCTTTTCTGGTCTGCTTTTGGCTGCACTAACTGAAGCTCTTTCTATGTTTTTACAGGCTCTTTCTTGATAAGGATATGCCTAGGTATTTTCTGTTTGCTTCCCTTGTACATAAAGATTCTTGAAAATAGAATGCTTTATGTCCCATTTGTATTGCTGCCACTTCCCTCTTAGCTTTTACTGAATTCTGTTAGCACACCTTTTAGCTCTTCCAGAAGTAGGCTTCCTCTTCGTCTTCCTCCTCCTCCTCCTCGTCTTCCTCTTCCTTTGTGTCAGGGTTATTCAGGTACAGTTCACTGGGGGCCTTGTGAAGGTGAACTTTCCTTCATGTGTGAGAGTAGGAGAATTTCCTTTGTGCAGTCTTTCTGATTCTCTTAATGTGCCATCAAATGTAGACTCTTTTTGTAGTCCTTGCTATTTTCTTTCCTTGTTCTGTAGCAAAGAACTAAATTTGGAATTTCTCACTGTCTCTGACTCTGTAATGCTGCTTCTTTGGAGCACCAAGCCCAGGGCTGAATGATGGGGTTACTTGAACTGCACTGGTCAGAGAGCAGTGCCTGCCGTGTGGCTGCTCCTCAGCCTCTGCTCTGGGCTGGGTTTGCTGGGTTGGGGGAACATCCACAGCTGTGTTCTCTCTCTGCGAGGAGAAATTTGTTTGGCAAATGGTGCAGAGCTGGTGCCGGGGCTACATACAGTGGTTTTTCCATGAACAGACAGGTTTTACTACTTTTTCTTCCACCCTGAGAGTAGATCTGGAATTTGCTAGAAGTTTTGCAAGCAAAAAATTGCTTGCTGCCATAACTAAGTCATGATGGAAGTTCAATATGTAAGGACTCAACACAGATGTGGAAAGGCTTAGAGGGAACTGTGCTCTTTGCCTAATCTAACTCAAGTGAGGATTATTACTTTACAGTGCTTCACAGTGTTTTTAAAGCTACCAATTACTTGGCCTTTAGATTATGTTTCTTGGTATTTTTAATAGAAACAACGTATTTAGAAGTAGTTTCCTAAATATGGTTCTTCAAATGCAGGCAGTATCTAGCAGTGTTCTCACTTGACTGCAGGTCATGGTGCCTTTCTGTATTAGCTTGGAACTGTGTAACTGGTATCAGAAAA
Organism: Platysteira castanea; assembly: GCA_013397175.1. Classification (NCBI taxonomy): domain Eukaryota; kingdom Metazoa; phylum Chordata; class Aves; order Passeriformes; genus Platysteira; species Platysteira castanea. The sequence goes on from VYXC01004610.1 coordinate 9,801, forward strand.
AGGAGATTCTTGGGAGCTGTATTTGAGATTGAACTCTTTGTTCCTGACATGTCTGCTCTTAGGCTGTTCCATTGTTTCTTTTTGTTTTGCTTTGTATTTTGTTATTTCTCCTACTTCCCCCCTGCTGTTTGTCCTTTGTCTTTAGTTTCATCTTCTGTTTTTCCGAGTTGGGAATTAGTACAGAAACTCTTCAGAGATGTAACTTATTTTACAAAAATAATATACATGAAGCACTTTCTTGCTTTTAGTACCACATCATTTGGACTCAAAATGTGATAAAAAATAGCAAGAGGGTATGAGAGGGAAATTATATAGAGGTGATGAAGAATAAATCCCTTCTGCTTCTGTTACCAGTGTGGAAAGGTGTGCTAAGTTCCTGAGTTGGGGCATGGGTCTTCTTTCCAAAGGGACCTTCCTGCAATCAGTGGCTGCCTGTGGGAAGGAGAAAGCTCATTTCCCCGAGCCCCTGCTCGAGGGGGGAGGGTGTAATGCTGCCTTTGGATGTCCTGATTTAGCTGAGCTGTGTGTGATGCTGCCTCTCACTTTTTACTGGAACCTTCTGGATTGCTGGGCTAGACCTGTGGGAGCTTTCAGCTCCTCTCCTTCCTTGTACCAAGCTGAAGAAATGTCGTACAGAGGTTTCTGTTAGATCTCCAAGTTTTCACTTGCTTCAAGAAAAGAAATATTTATACTTGAATATAGGACTTAACCCTACCTAAGAATCATCCTGATTAGCTGTCAGAAGCTGCTGGTTTTGTAGGACTAATACTTAGAGGAATCTCTTCTGTTGCTATATGTGAGTCCTAAAATACGGTGTTCTTTCATAAAAAAGAATCTTCCCATGCACTTTTAAGGTCCAGCTGGGCTGAAATGCACCTGAAGAAATAGAAATTAATTTTCTCTGTTTAGAAACAGTTGTTTAGTGCTGACTTCCCTGTAGTGCTATGACAGGTTTTGTTTTCTGCATTCCCTCTTTTCTCTTTTAGATGAGTCTTTTTCAGAACAGGCAATGGTCTCTTAGGCCACACTGTTTGAGGCAGAAGTAAATGATTTTGGAAATAAAGAGAAGGTTTTTGCTTCAAGTATTTGTTATCCATATCACTGGAAGATGATGTCAGGGAGGAGATGCTTTACACTGAGTGATGAGAGGGCTGCAGAGGAACTCTCACTATTGAGCTTTTACTGTACTTTTTTCCAGAACTTTCTACCGGTTTGAGGCAGTTTGGGATAGTTCCTTGCACAACTCCCTCCTCCTCAATCGAGTGACGCCCTATGGAGAGAAGATCTACATGACCCTTTCTGCTTACCTGGAGGTGAGACACCAGTGCCTTCCCTCTGCCTGTGAACTGTTTGAGACAGGACACAGGCTGTACCTGAGAGAAAGAGATTGAAAAGCAGTTTGAATCCTGAAGCCAATAAAAGTATTTATTCATTTTCTGAGAACAGAGTGGAAAAAATGTACCCACAGTTAACATCTTGATGTCAGGGTATTACTGCCTTGCAACACAAGAGAAAGCGGAGATCTTATCTTTGTGTGCCTTGTTTTATCTATCTTGGTATCTGAAAATCCACTGAAATCAGTGACCGTTGCTGTGTAAGTACTGGTGTTACAAACAGTGGCTTAGCTCTTGGCTTTGTGTGCAAGACACTGTTTTGTGTAATAAAATCATTTCACTCATCAGATGCATCAAGAAATTTGACAGCTCTCTTTCACAGATACACACACGAAACCCCTTCACCAAAGACCCAAACAAGAGCAGCTTTCAAAAGCTGTCCCTCTAAGGGCAGCAGAGTAACTTGGCCCAGTTGGCTGCAGCCATGCATTCACTCACTGCTGGTGTCCTCCTAGCTTGACCACTGCATCCAGCCCGCTGTGATCACCAAGGATGTGTGCATGGTGTTCTACTCCCGGGATGCCAAGATCTCCCCACCGCGGTCCCTGCGCAACCTCTTTGGCAGTGGCTACTCCAAATCTCCAGACTCGTAAGTTCAGTTAGAATTTTGGTGTTGATGTTTTTTGTCAGTGTTTGTGTTTTCTCTTCGAGGCTGTAGTTTAGTTTTCTTTATTTTTCTTCTTGAAACTCTGCTTACTCAGGTTCTCCAGTCTGGTTTTGAACATTCTTTCTTGATTTATTTCAGTGAAACTCTGGTGGCTTCTCTCTTTACTGACTTCTTTTCCAGACTGACAGTTGGGAAGAGGGATCCTTTTTTCCAGCTCCCACATAGATGACCTTGATCCTGACCTGGAATTTACTGCAGCACCTGCTCTCCAAGTCCAGTGCAGGGTGGGGGGGAACGTGGGGGAAATGCCATTTTTTGGGGATCTTGCAGTCTGTCCTGGCTGCTTTGTACAAGAGTAGAATTGAGATCTGGTTCTAACTAAAACCTATACTTAAAATTCTACTCCGGGAACTACTGAGCTAAAGCTGAAGCACTTTATTTCTGAAGATAATAAATAGTGTATTTTTGTTTCTTCTGCTTTCCTGTGAGCAGCAATCGAGTAACTGGGATCTATGAACTGAGTTTGTGCAAAATGGCAGACACAGGGAGTCCAGGTAAGCAGTGACTGGGTGTTCCAGTGATGAATGTGAAGTACTGCACAAAATTTCTCAGGCAGAACAGAGTAAACATTTTTGTCCTGATCAGAAACCATTCCTGTGTTTCACAGGAGCAATGGAATGTTGCTGTTCCATTAAATACTTACTCAGGCTTTTACTTTAGACTCAGGTCTGTGTTTACCATTGGTGAACAGAATTCAGGGAAACTCGATGTTTTCTGGCATGGGTAACTCAGGACACTGAGCACATGGACTTGAGGCTTAGACTTAGGGGCATAATCCATGGCTCACAACTAACAGCTGAGACTGGGTTTTGCAGCACTCGAGCTTTTTCTTGTCTTTTAAAGATGTTGCTGATTTCTGATGCGAGCTTCACCACTTGGAAGGAATGTAGTTCATGGTGTATCTGTGTATTTTTCTTCTAAGATGTAGAAACTGAAGTTCTTGTGTTAAATTAGACTGAACAGGAGTTTGCATTATATCTTGGTCAATAGAAAATATCTGAATGAAGTAAGAAATCTGGACTAAATCAAATATCTTTGGTTGTGTATTTGCAGTTAATGAAATCCTTGTGTTGTGTGTTTCCAGCCAAACAGCAGGAGTGCTGGTTCTTTGCAAATTGCTGATTGTTTCTTAGTGACACCCCTCTGGTTATGGTTTTAACATATCTTGTGTTGTTTTTTACTGCTCAGGAATGCAGAGGAGGAGGAGGAAAGTCCTGGATACTTCTGTGGCATATGTGAGGGGAGAAGAGAACCTGGCAGGTTGGAGGCCCAGGGGTGACAGCCTCATTCTAGAGCATCAGTGGGAACTGGAGAAACTGGAGCTGCTGCATGAGGTGAGTAAAGAGATCAAAGTCAAGATTTAAATAAATTCTCCCAGCAGAGAAGATGCAAAGTGTGTGGCTGGCTGCTGAGTAGAGTCTTCAACTCAGGATCTCAGTGTAGTCAACAAAGGCAAATTCAATTTCCAGTGCCACTGTAAACTCCCTTGCCTAGGGAAAATCACTGGTATGAACAGGAAAGGATTCCTAAGAATTCAGTGTCTGTACAATGGGCACCTCCCTGCAGCAGGCACCGATTCCTTTTCTCGCTAGGTGGAAAAAACCCGACACTTCCTTCTGCTTCGTGAGAAGCTCGGTGACAGCATCCCCAAGTCCCTGAGTGACTCGTTGTCTCCCAGCCTGAGCAGTGGAACCCTCAGCACCTCCACCAGCATCTCCTCTCAGATCTCCAGCACCACCTTCGAGAGCGCGGTGACGCCCAGCGAGAGCAGCGGCTACGACTCGGCCGACATCGAGAGCCTGGTGGATCGGGAGAAGGAGCTGGCCACCAAGGTAGGGCCTGGGGCAGCCCTCCTGGAGTGCCAGGGGGGTTACAGCTCAGTGACCAGCTTCTCAGATAGCTTGGGGAATAGCCAGTGCTGAGAGTTTCATTTTAATGTCCTGGTTAGTGAAACAAGCCACTCTCACCAGCCAGTGCTTGTGGCTGTATCTCCTTCCCCTGTGTTAGTGACTCTATAAAAACTTTCTAATTTTATCAAGTGAAGCAATTATTCCCCTCTTCTTCTGTGATTTTTCACGGCAGTTTAGAATTTATTTTTTTCTTTCATGAGCTGCCAAATGTGTCTTGGCAAATCACTTCTGTTCAAATTTCTCTGAAAATCTAAATATAAAATGCTTCTCTGTGTCTCATTTGTTTCCCCTCACCCGCCCCTTTAGTGTCTGCAGCTTCTTACTCATACCTTCAATCGGGAATTCAACCAGGTGTACAACAGCATCAGCGATTGTAAGGTAAATATTTAATGTGATACAAACACTCTGTTTGTAGTACAATAGCAGTATGTTTGTGGGTCGTGGAATCTGCTGATACTATGAAAAGATAAACCACTTTATATTAATTTTATTATTTTTCATTTTCAGTCCTTTGGAAGCATTTGGCTATTCAGCATCATGTTCCAAAGGCTGTGGCAGGAATTGGAAATGGTGTGGACTGGGACTGTAGAACAGATTCCAGTTCATTAGCAGACTCTTACTGTCTTTCCCTACATACACTTCCCCTATGGAAAAGGGTAAATCTACTCTTAAAAATTGTGCCTGTAGGCAAAGGGAATACCAAGGTTCAAACTGGGTGGTGTTGTGTCCACTGAGGAAGTCAGAGTGTGGATAATCAGCAGTGCAGGACATTGATAATAACAAGCTGTGTCTGTGTAAGTGCTGCTGTATTTCTGCCCCCAGAAGGGTTTGTGGTGGTTTGTGGACAAATTTTCCTGCTGAGTAGGGGAATGGCTGAGGGAAATGCCTGTCTGTTATCTGAGCCTTCCCTGCTGAAAGCCCTGTTCAGCCAGGAGTGAGCATCAGCTCCAGAGCAGCCCCTGAGGTGCTGTCCCTGTTTTTGACTTGCAGCTCTCCGATATTTCTCCGATTGGGCGGGACCCGTCTGTGTCCAGCTTCAGCAGTGCCACCCTCACCCCTTCATCTACCTGCCCTTCTCTGGTGGATTCCAGGTGCAACTCAGTTGATCAGAAGTAAGTGTCACATATTAAAAGGGAGACATCACTTTTCAGTGCTTCACAGATCTCTTTGCTGTTTCCTGATTTTTTTCCCTCTTTCCTCTTTTCTTCCTTTTCCCTGCTGTCAGATATTTCTCTGTACAGCCCTCTTGCCTTACTTCTCCAGTCACTCTGCACAATTCCTTCTCCCCATTTTGTTCTTTTGAAGTGGTTTTTTTCCCCTTTGTGTTGGGGGAATAGTCAGATGCTTGTCATTCCAGTGACCAGTGCATCTACAGTGTGCAGAGTCCACAAGTTTTTTCAGAGGTCTGTTGAAAAGGTCTACTAGTAACGACCCAGAATAAACCAATTTGGCCATTAATCTCTGTATATCTTTCTCAGCTGTATCTATACAAGATATTTTTGATGAAATTGGGAGTAGCTATGTAATGAAAGACATGATTTGTACCTTCTGAGTTCAGCATCCCTGAGGGAATGCTGAGGAAGCAGTACATTTGACATCACACACTAGCAGGAAGGATGTCTGTGTTGTGATCGTGTTTAGCAGGAGAACTGGGGTAAAAGTAGCAGGGAAACAACTTACTAGCAGTTACTATAAGATTTGTTCCACAGATATCAAGGGAAAATGCTATTTAATATTGTACAAAAGGATCCCAATGTCATAAAATAAACCTGGGCTGGAGGATGGAACTTCAAGCTGGCCTGCAGACGCAGTTTAAATTCCATTGTCACATTTGCTTGCTTTGTTGCAATTTACTTTTTTTTTCTCTGCTTCTTTTAAAGGACACCAGAAGCAAATTCCCGTGCCTCCAGTCCCTGTCATGAGGTGGAACAGTTCCAGATAATTCCTGCAATAGAAACTTCCTATCTTGCCAGAGCTGGGAAGAATGAGTTCCTAAACCTGGTTCCTGATATTGAGGAAATCAGACCAGGGTGGGTTTTTTACTGTGGGATGGTGGCTTCCCAAGAACTGCCCAAGGGCTCTCTGAGATTTGTAGGTTCTGTGCCCCATTTGAGGAGGGAAGATTACCAGGGGATAGCAGAGCTGCAGAGTCCTCTGTGATGGACTGGGGAAGGTTGTGTTGATGTTTGATCTTTGCAGTGTTTGTTCCCTGCACCTACTGCATGAAAGGATCCCCAGTGACTCAAATACAGTGTTTGTTATCATCAAACCACAGCTGAAGCTCATGGAAGCGGAGATCTCTGGGGACCTTCCTTCTGTCAGGCTTTGGCATAGTTGTTGAAAACACAATTCAGCTTGTTTTAGAAGAACTTTTTCAGAATACCGTTGCAGACAAAACATCTTAAGTGTCTCATACAGTGTTTTGCAGTTAATTGGGATGCTCAGGGGAAAATCAATTTCTGTTTTAATGTGGGTTTGTTTTTTCCAGCTCTGTGGTGTCGAAGAAAGGATACCTCCACTTCAAGGAGCCACTCTCCAGCTCCTGGGCCAAGCACTTTGTGGTGGTTCGCCGTCCCTATGTTTTTATTTACAACAGTGACAAAGATCCTGTAGAAAGAGGAGTCATAAACTTATCCACAGCTCAGGTGGAATACAGTGAGGATCAGCAGGCAATGGTAAAGGTCAGTCTGAGAGCTGTTGTTTGTTTATCCATAAAACAAGAACATTCCAAGTAGCAGTGCATCCGTACCATCAGGTGTGTCATCTCTGGTCTGAGGAAAATGGATCCAAGTCCTGGAGACATTGAGGATCCTGCCCACAAAGTTCCCAGTTTGTTCAGGGTTTCTTATGGTTTTGGACACAGCTGTACCAGAGAGCAACCCTGGCTGCTGTCACACATCAGACTGGCTTTTAGGAGCCTGTGTTGGTGCCAGCACCCTGCATGCTGGGTTTTTGCAGCTTCTTTTGTATGTTTTTTTGGGCTTGTGTGTTTTGTTTGCTTTAAAAACAAAACCCCACAAAACAGCACACACAAACATCCTGCAAGGAATCAAATGAACTGTACTGGTCCATCTCAGCAGCTCTTAAAGCCCATACTCAGGAGTTAAAACTATATTTTGTAGAAGATATTGACTAATAATATCCTGGAAATCACCAGTGAAACATAAATGAAAGACCTTAGGTCTCGTGGGTTGTAGGGATGTGGCGGAGCAGCATCTCTCAGAGAGGAAACGTGCAGCAGCTTCTGTGCCTGTGGCCTTTGTAGTTGAGGTTGTCCTTTATGTTCCAGACGCCCAACACGTTTGGGGTGTGCACAAAGCACCGTGGGGTCCTGCTCCAGGCCATCAACGACAAGGACATGAACGACTGGTTGTATGCCTTCAATCCTCTCCTCGCTGGCACCATTCGGTAAGAGGCAGCTGCTGTGCCCTCAGGGCTGCCAGGGAGGCGGGCAAACCGGGAGGCAGGTGGCTGCTGACAGATCTTAATCTTGTTCTGAGGAATTTGACAAGATGTGGGAACTGGAGGAGGAAGGAGGGTAGGCAAAAAACCCCCCAGAACAATCAGAGAACAAACCAGCCCTGTATCTCAGGAGCTGCAGGAGCTGCTGTTTTGGCTTGTGATGTTCTGGACAGCCATGTCCAGTTTGAACGTGTGTGGGATGCTACATTTGAAGGCCGCAAAATGCTTTCCTTGTATTTCCATTTTACAAATTTATAAAGTTTCTTAGTTCCTCTGTGCTGGACTCTCTTTTTAGGTTCTTGATTATGAGCTAAAGCAGAAATTACACTGCCTTTTTATAATTTCTCTGGCAGCCTTCCCATTATCACAGAGCCCCTGCACACATTTTACCTTCTTAACATATAGAGTAAATTAGGACTGTACCAAATGATTTTTTAAAAAATGGTGGACAAACTGTGGAGAGGGAGGAAAAATAAACTTCCGGAATTCACCAACTACTTTTTCACTTTTTTTTTTGTACAGGTCAAAACTGGCTCGAAGACGCACGGGCCAGATGAAGTACTGAGTCCATGTAATGTTCTCATCTGTTCTCCCAACTCACCTCCCGATAGATAGTGTTACCTCTCATTTTCTCTTTGTGATTCTTGACAGTTTCTCTTGTATGTAATCCTGTGGCTTAACATCCCCCACCTTCCCCACTCCTTCAGCACATTTTCTAGGTATTCTAACCCTACCTTGTTTCTTTTCACCTGTACCAGAATTGTACTAGTAGCATGTGGCCAAACAAAAAGAGAAAGAAAAAAAAAAATCAAAAAAATCGAGTGATTATGCACGACTCTAAAAAGAAAAAAAATAATTTTTTTCTTATAACAATTGTTTTCCCATTTCAACTGACCTTTTGGTGTCTGTCCCACTGTCCGTTGTCTGTCTAGACTGCTACAGGGTTTTCATTCAATCTGTGACTTGGCAGTGGTCATTGGTTCCCTCAGGGCAAAGTTTCAATGCCAGGGAAAGATGAATTCTTTAATGGAGACCTTGCCCAGCCAGGAACTGCAATAGCTCCTCAGGCTTTCTGGATCCAGCCTCTAAGTTAAACTCTGTTGAAAGCTGATATTGGACAAACCTATCTGGGCAGACTGGATTTTGGACTTTGTGCAAGTTTCTGAGTTTCCAGGGTCCAGCAGCAAAGGCGTGAGCTGGAACAAGATAGGGAACAAACCAGGAGGGGCTGGCTAGAACAATCTGCCTTTAAACTCTTGTTGTGGGGGTTGCAGGTGAGCAGTGCTTGGCTTTAACTCTTTCCCAGAAGAGTTTCCATCAACACTCACTCCTCAGCCTCTGAACTGAGCTGAGCAGACTGCGCTGATATGAGGGGAAATAGACCACAGACTGAAATATTAGATAAAATCCCCAAAATTTCACATGTTCAAGCCTTGTATTTGACAGATAGAGAGTGTTAAATGGAAATGAAAGTGCAGTTGGTCCCTGGATCACCATAGAGGGCAGATCTCCTTTTCCTGCTTTTAGTCCTGACTTCCAAGTTCTGCAGGAACAGTTCTCACCTCTCTGGGAAGAGGTTTGGGGCTCCCATGGCTGTGTCAGTCTGGCAGCTCTGTGGCATCGTTCCAAAGGCCTTTTTGTGCATCCCTTACTGGTGATGCTCCCAGGTCACCCCCCTGTCCATGGGAGCACCCGAGGTCTGTGGAACACTTCTAGACCCAGCACTTGCAGTGTTCTCCAGGGAGCTGCAGGACACTTCCAATTCCTTTTGAAATAACTGCTGAGTGTCTCCTAATATCCCTGCTATAATTTTCATCATCTGAACCCCACTCTATTCAGAGTTAATCCTTCCTGGGGAATAGAGCAAGTGGATTCTGGTCCTGGTCAGTGGAATGTCATAATTGGCTTCTTGGACATCAGCTGGGTGGTGTCAGTTCTTGCCCTACAGTGTAAGTTCTCCTTGTGGCCAAAGCTTTGGTCCTTGCCCCAAGAAGGAAGAGCAGGATGAATTTCCTTTTGGGGAAGTGAACTCCTCTCTCCCAGTCAGGTGTTCAGGGAGGCTGGGGGTCTCTGTGTGTCCTTTCCTGTGTCCCTGCTGTGTTGTCCTTTCTTGCTGTACCCTGGGCACCCACAGGGCTGGCTGTGACACCGGGGAATGTAAAGGGATTTCATCTGGAGGGTCCAGCCTCTCAAGGGAGAGGTAAAAGGGTTTGCTCCACTCTTGCAGTCGACACATTAGGCACCGTCCAGCTCGAGAAGGTCATTGGGATTCAGGTCAGGCACCAGCTGGTCATGCCATCTCTGGGAGTTCTGTGCCCAAGCGTGCGTGGGACTGGAATCTGTTGAGAAAGATTTTTGCTTTCTGGGGTTTTCATTGTTCAGTAAAGTGCAATGCATAATGAGACCTCCTTAACAGCATGGCAGGCAAAGGAGCAGGGAGAGGGAGTCTGACACTTGCTAGGACATATTTTTACATATCTTGAGGTAGTTCTCAAGCTAAATCATATGCTCATGCTGTCTCTGTGGTCCTCAGATATATTTCAGAACTGGAAGCCAGAGTGAGGGAGCATCCTAGGGACCCAGGAACATGATAGGGATGGGGTTTTTTGTTTGTTTTTTTTTCCTTCTGTTTTTGTCTTGTTTAACTGTGTGTGACTCTTAAAACAGTGATGATAGTCCTTTGTTATACAATGATGATAAAGCACTTCCAGTGTGTGGATAAAATTGCTTGTCCTGCAGGAGGGCTCCTCACACTGCAGCTAAGCTGATCTCGAGAATTAGGTTAATTCCAAGCATTAAGTTATTGCTGCCATCACCACTGCTTATAATGACAGTGGGACCTGTTTGAGGAGGCAGAGTGATTGAGGTGGTGGTAGGTTGTCACACACTGAGAGCATTTTAACTTTTATCTGTTTCTTTTTTTTAACTAGAAGAAAACTAGTTTTCTAAGTCTTTGCTTTGGATAAGCCAGAGAATGAACCAAGTGGATATAGGCATTGCACAGAATCCTGACTAAGGGATCTTCCTTTAAAAGCAGGAAGAGACAGATGCTTCTTTTATACAGAGCTTGAAGTGTTACAGTTGTGTTGCACAAATATTACTCTTCTTTCTAAAAGCTCCAGGCAGCTTCTGGTGACTTGAGGTCTAAGTGGATAACAGATCATCAGAAGAGCGAAACTCTGCTTTTAAGGATCAACATCTCTTAAAGCTGCATAATCTGTGACAAACTAGGTCCTTGTTGTGTGGAGTTCAAATGGGCATTATTGTTTTCAGGTCTGACATAAAGGCAGGCAAAGTTTTTCTGCAGTTACTGAGTCCTGCTTTGAGACATTTGGATTTCCCTACTTAAAACTGGACTGAAATCAATCCAAGTTTTCTTTAAAGAGAAAACAAACCAACCAACCAACCAACCAAACAAAACAGTGAATTTCCATTCACTTCAAAGCTTAGCTCAACATGTTAGAAATTTCTTTTTGGAAACAGAATGAGGAAGGAAAAATATGCTAAGTTGCCTTCTCCTGACACCCCAAAGCCCCGTCTTGGTTACCTGCTGTGTGTGGGGAGTCCCAGAGTCAGGCAGCTCTTGGGACTCAGCCTCTGGACACGAGGCACTGTGCTGTGGGCCTGCCAGCCCGTGAGGACACACACCAGGAGGGAGCTTGGTGGGCATTCCCTGGGGAGAACGAGTGTTGAGCTGTGCTGTATTTGGGCTTTCATGTTCCTCGCCAAAAGGAAGGAGAAAACTATCCTTTTTGTCCATTGAAAATCATGTTGGATCTTCCTGGGTATTTTAAAATTAAGCTAAACTTCCTACACTGTATTTTAGAAATGCACTTTAAGTACCTTTTTAAAGAAGATCCCTGTATTCTGGGAATACAGAAGAGAAGGGAGTACTATTTCCAGAGAGTGTAATTTCTAGGCTGCTGAGAAAAGGTTTTTTTGGTTAATGTCTAACAGTCCTTATTACTGATTAGCAAGGTGTTTCAAAGCAAAGACTTTACTTTTTGCTGCTTGTTATCTAATTTACAGGGATTTAATTTTATGTAATGTATTGTATATTTATACATCTGTAATTAATTGCACATGAGATAAGAAGGAGGATTAGCTCCGGCCTAACAGCCACTGGTACTGAGCAGCTGACTGACACCTGCCTGGGCACACGCATCTGCCCGGGGCTCCTGCACGCCTGGGCCCCTGCTCCTTTGTGCCGTGGTGGTGCTGCTGCTGAAGATGCAGCTGCTGACCTGCTGGGAGGAGGAAGGATCTGCTGCTGCTCGGGACGGGTTTGCTGAATGTCCCTCCAGATGGGTCTGACGTGTGCTGCATCTCTCCGCTGTAGTTACTGACCCCAGTCTGTGGTCTGGCTGTAGTGTCTGTAGCAGGATGTATTAACTTCGTGCTTCCTTGTTTAAAAACATCAGCTGTTCAAGAACAGGACTGACTTTTTTGTTCAGAAGGCCATTTATGTGTTCTGTGTATTTGATATCAAAACTAGTCCAACACTAACCAGATGGTTGTGTCCAATGTTATTGGGAACAGGATTTAAACTGCTGGGATCAGCTGTGTATTCAGAAAACTGATGTGGAGCTCCTAAGTCTTCAATTCTTAACGTTGCCAAGTGAATGGGCTGCCCCTGAGCAGTGCTGAATTACCTCTTGCTTGCCTGGAAACCAGGGACTAGAAGCAGAGGGAGTCCTGAATGATCAGCACTTCCCAGGATCGGGTCTTAATTTTCCACTCTGCTTGTTCATACTTCATGTGCAGTTGGTTATGGCTCCCAAATTTGGACATGAGACATGCTGTTCACTGAAATTCATCCCTTGGAATTGCGGTCCCCGTGTCCCTGTTAATCTCTCTGTACACAAGGTATACAAGGTATATGCTGTATAAGTGGCCTTCTTGAACAAATCTCTTTGCAAACTGATTTCATCCCAGCGAAGGAGTGTATCAGCAACACTGTACATTAATTTCAGGTTTTCATTTTCTTATTTTATTTTGTAAATATATCCGATATTTGGGGCTTGAGTATACAAAATGTAAATATAGTTCATGTATTTGTACTAATTCTGATCCATTTGCTGTATAGCCTTAGGTGTGCAATGCAGATATCTAACTGTGTATGGTAACCTTGCACCACTGAATTGTTAGTGAACGAGGTGAAACAATAAAGGTACAACCAGTGCATTAGCAGATAGAATGTGTGCTCCTTTCATTATGATCTAATTACTTGTATCTTATGTCGATTACTTGTTTTTAAAACCTATCCTGAACAAGCCAGTGCTTTCACAAAAAGAATTTATCTCCACTGTTCTTGAGAAAGAAGGGGAAGGGAGGCCCTGCTTATCCTCCCTCATCGCTTCACCTCTGGTATGTTATGCAGCATTTCTAAATACTTTTTGGATACTTTCTAACGATTATTTTGCTTGAAAAATAAATTAGGCTTGTCACAGTGCTGCCAATACTGAACTTGCTCATCTTGGGGTGACAGCTGGAAATGAGAGGAAATGGGTGAAACCGAACCATCAGAACACAACAGCAAAGTCAGAACTCTGGGAACAAAGATGTGTCAGGGGATCCCTGTGAATCATTCCTGTCTTGGTCTGAAGGTGCCAAGTTCTCTGTAGCTTTTAAAGCCGTGGACAGGGCATTCCCAAAGCATTTAAGTCCCACCAAAACCGGTCAAAAACCTCTCGGAACTTTACACCAGCTGCATGGTGACAAAATACCTTTATCGGGCCGCTGGCCCCCTCTGTTCTTTATCTGAAGAGCTGTTGTCTTTGCTGCTGGGGCTGGTGCTGTGGTTTTTTCCGATTATGCACTTGAGTAACCAGTGAACTTTTTCTGGTGGCTCTTTTGATGGGTTAATTAATACCTCATGGAAGCCACTCTGTTTCACCGCTTTCTGATTCATTCCCTCTTAGTGCCCAAAATTAAGGTGAACCAAGAACTTGATGGGCCAGATTGCTGCCGTTCATCTTGTTTAGAAAATAATTTATATAAATTTAATAGAAACTACGGTCTCAAGAGGGAGATTTGTGTTGACGACACATCGGCTGTCGTGGAGCAGAGGTACGGCAGTGGCTGTGTCCTGCAGTCCCTGTCAGCGCACTGCTCACGGCGGGGCAGGTTGGGCAGGTCTTGCCTCAAGTCAGGGCACGTGAAGGGGAGCGGCGATGCCCCGGCCCCACCGCGACACTGCCCCTTTAAGGGGGCGTGGCCTCCGGACATGGGGCCATGGGCGGGGGCGTGGTTACTCGGAGGAACCAATGGGCGCGCTCGGCCCCGCCCCGCCCC
>VYXC01004610.1:23548-212331 GCA_013397175.1 Platysteira castanea
AGAGCCCCGAGGGATCCGAGAGATCCGGGAGCGCCCAGAGCCCCGAGGGATCCGAGAGATCCGGGAGCGCCCAGAGCCCCGAGAGCCCCAAGGGATCCGAGAGATCCGGGAGCGCCGAGGGATCCGAGAGATCCGAGAGCCCCGAGAGCCCGCAGGGATCCGAGAGCGCCGAGCGCCGCTGCCATGGCCGAGTGAGAGCGGGCGGCACCGCGAGCGGGGCCCCGGCACGGCCGCGCTGGGGTGGGGCGGCGCTGCAGCCGGGTCGCGGCCCGGGGAGGCCCCGGTGCGCTGTTTGCTGCGGGGGCTCTGCCCCGTGGCTCCGCACGGCCTCGGGCCCGGGGGAGCGGTGCTGCCGTGGGCCCCGCTCTGCTGTGGGTCCGGAGGGAGAGGAAGGGGGCGGCTGTGGCAGGATCCAGGATCAGTTGGTGCTGGAGTCGTGGCTGGGGAGCAGAAAAGTTGTTGTGAGCCGAGGTTTAGAGGGGGTTGGGTTCCCCTACGTGCGCTCCTTGCGAGCTGCATCGGCCTCCGGTAGGATGCCCCGTTTCCCTGGTTTTCTGTGCCCACCTCAAATCATTTGGCATTGCGGAAGCGAATCATGATGTAACATTCAGACACGATGTTTTAGTGCAGCGTCTGTTCAGAATGGAGCTGTGATAGAACTGGATCCATCAGTGGCGTATTAGAGCAACTCACTTCACTCCCTGCCTGTAGTGCAGTGTTTTGGGTTGCTTTTCCTGCTCATCCAGCTGTTCCTTGGTGGTTGGGAAGAAATTATGGTGACTCGGGACATACTGCGTGTGTTCTGCACTCTGGGAGCCACAAGGATCTGCACCTTTGTCCCGAGGGGCAGCTCTGATCTCTCTGTGACCACGGACAGGACCCAGGGAACGGCTGGAGCTGTATCAGGGGAGGTTTAGGTTGGATATCAGGGAAAGATTCTTTGCCGGGCACTGCCCAGGCTCCCCAGGGAATGGGCGCGGCCCCGAGGCTGCCAGAGCTCCAGGAGCGTTTGGACAGCGCTGCCAGGGATGCCCAGGGTGGGATTGTTGGGGTGTCTGTGCAGGGCCAGCGGTTGGACTGGATGATCCTGTGGGTCCCTTCCAGCTCGAGATTTTCCATGATTCTGTGATCTGTTGCAGAATGAACTCAAAACTGACAGGATGAACTCAAAGCTCCATGTTTGTTAGGAAGGGATGGGCTGCCCTGGCAGCTGGCATGGTCAGAACAGTCTGACAGAGGTACGGATGCTACTGCTGGGTCACTGCTAGTGACTTACCTGGCATTTCTGTTCTTTCACATTCCAGAGCTGACATTGCTTTGATTGGACTGGCCGTGATGGGTCAGAACCTGATTTTGAACATGAATGACCACGGCTTCGTGGTAAGTGAGGAAAAATATTGTTTAGGAAGGCTGACTCAGTAGCACTCGGGATTGGAACTGAGCATTTTGTGGGTGCTTTCCCCCCGCTCTTGTGATGATCTAATGGGTTTTATTTCCTTCTTTTAGTTACACCTTGTGCTGGCCTTTGTCCTGTTTCCAGAGAACAGCAGTGCATGCCTGTACTCAGCTGGCACCTGATATGTTAATTATGCATGACTTTCCCTGAAGGTTGCCTTGGCCTTGCCATTAACCACAGGTTCCCAAGGCACTTGCAAAGACATGCTCAGGTTCATCCCTGCCCTGGGCCTGTCGTGAGGGTGGAAGTGGGAGAGCACAGGATGCTGAGGCTTGCTTGTATAATTTGTAGTCTGAGCTAGAGTAACTGTTCCATTGGCAGCTTTTATTAACGTGTTTTCTTGCTCCCCCAGGTTTGTGCTTTTAACAGGACAGTTTCCAAAGTGGATGATTTCCTGGCTAACGAGGCCAAGGGAACCAAAGTGATCGGTGCTCACAGCCTGGAGGAGATGGTCTCCAAGCTGAAGAAGCCCCGTCGCATTATCTTGCTGGTGAAGGCTGGAAGTGCAGTGGATGACTTCATCAATAAATTGGTGAGGCAGACATTTGTTCTACCTGTGACTTCTTGCTGTCTTTTGGAGGAGTTTCCTCTGGAAATTCTCAGTTATTCATCATTAGTGAGATTTCGAATGTATGGAGAAAACCAAAATGCTGGTTTATTTTTGACAGGTGCCATTGTTGGAGACTGGAGACATCATAATTGATGGTGGGAATTCTGAGTATAGAGATACCACGGTAAGCCTGTTTCCTACCTAAAGTGAATGAATAAAGTACACACGACTCTTCCACTTCTGATCATCAGAATAGTCAGTCAATAAGATGCCATCACCCCTGTGCTCCAGAAAAGTCAAACTGAATTATTTCTGCAAAATTAGATCATGCAGCCTGTTAAAAAGCAATTAAGGACTGCCCTATAAGGATGTTTTTACAGAAGTTGCCCAAATCATCAGAGAATATTTTTGACGTTTGAAAGAGTGGAAACCTTGAGCAAATTTCCTGTTACAATCTTAGGGAGTTTTCAGGGAGATTTATAAGTCTAAGATATCTATAGATTTGTTGTTATTTCTTAATCCTTCATGATCACAGGACAGTCCAGTAAGACAGAACTGCAGTTTTGGCTGTCTTGGTAATGGAAGCAGCAGAGTAATTACCTGCTTGTGAACAGGTTGTAACTGCAGAAGTTACAGAAGCTACATTAGCTTATCTGAGATACTCACATGAAAATATTGCATTCAGATTGATACTTCTAAATCTTAGAAGAAGTGCTGGTATTCGTCTTTCTGCCCTGACATCCTGGTCTTGGATAAGTGAATTGGCCATGCCAGAGTGAAAAACTCAGTGAGGGTCAGTCCTTGGGGAGCTTGGAGCTGTCCTTAGTGATCTCAGCCTGTGCCTTTCTCCCACTCAGAGGCAATTATTTGCCCTTAGAGTTTTCTGTGCTTGCACCGTCGCTCTGCAGTGAACTCAGCAACTCCACCTTGGGCCTAATCTGCCTCCCCCACATCTTTGCACAGAGCATGTGTCATCTGACACTTAATACCAAGCCTTTTCTGGCCTCAGTGCTGCTCGTTTCTGTCTGGTGCTTATAAGGACTTGTTTTCTCACCATGTCGCTTTTGCAAGGATCCATGTCAAAGCAACAGGAAGTTTCCTAATGCTCACTTTGGTGTATGTACAAGCTGTCTCTAAGGCTGGCTTCTAGCATGTCAAAAGCAGAATTGAAAACCTAATTTTAAGTCTGAACTGCTGACGTTTTTTGTAAGGCTCTGGCATTAAATGAAGTTAAATAGTGCTGCTCTGCTCTTTGTTCTAGAGGCGTTGTAAGGAGCTACAGGCAAAGGGCATCTTATTTGTGGGAAGTGGTGTTAGTGGTGGAGAGGAGGGTGCCAGATATGGACCTTCACTCATGCCAGGAGGAGCCAAGGAAGCCTGGTAAGCACAAGCTACTATATTTTCTTGTTCAGAATGGTTTGCAACAATTCACATTGTGAGCCGAGGGAGGGAAAGAGGAGGGCATGGGTGTGGAGAGAACAAGATATGTTGCCATCTCACTTCCTCAAGGCTCCAGATTTCTCAACCTGGCTGGGGTCATGGGGCAGTGCCGAGCCTTCATGTAAGGCGGAACAAAGGCCGGCTTTTCTTCCAGGAATCCACAGGCAAAAGTAGGACCTACAGACATCTGAAGGGAAAATATGTGCCTGGGGACAAGGGAATTTTGCTTAAATTTTAAACAAGTACTATTTCTTATTTTTTTCTTTTGAGGCTGCACACACTTGGGAAGCTACTAACCATGAATCAGGCAGCAGCAAATGGCTCTGTAGTGACACATTATAAAAGGAGCTTCAGTACATGTTTGTGCTACTATTGAATGCATCAATTTATTTGCAAGTTCCTGCATGCTGCTGGGCTGTTTTGTACTCATGTCTCAGTAAAGGACTGCACATCAGTGCTCATAGTAGACTTTATCCCTGGTTACCCATTCTCTGTGTAAATGTGAAAAGAAAGGGTGTGCCCAGGCTTTACCTGAGCTTTAGTATCTCTTGAGTCCCTGTCCATTTGCATTAGTGTTTCATAACCTGTATCAGCCTGTTCAAATTTGATGACAAAAAGCTATCAACAGCAGTAAGTTGCTGCCCGATCATCTTTTGCCTTGAACAGCTGAGTAAGGACAGCTTCTGTGTTCAAATGGAGAGGATATTTGGGCTCCTTTAAGTGCATTACGCTTGTCCGTACAGTGTTGGATCCGTGACTTGATTGTCCCAAAGTCTTGCAGACAGTGTCTAGTTGGGAAAAACATATTTAATTGACATTGCTGTGTGGGTGGGTTATCAACCTGCCAGCTGCCCTCAGTCCAGGCTGCCTTTTGGCAGGTTACAGAAGGAGGCATCATACCGGTAGATTTTATAAATTTTCTCTTGTGGTGTTTGTGTCCCCTGCCTGTCTGCTAAGGTGTATTCTTTCTCCCCACAGGCCCCACATCAAGACCATATTTCAAAGCATTGCTGCTAAAGTGGGATCTGGGGAACCTTGTTGTGACTGGGTAAATAGTTGTTTGATACTAACCCTAACTTGGGGTTAGATCCCTGCTTAGGTAGTTTGGGGTTAGATCCATGCTTAGGCAGTTTCATTGCTGAAACTCACGGATGTTTGTCTATAATAAACACAGCACTATCAGTGGTTGATTTTCTGGCTGACTGTGTTCATTTCCAATCTACCATCTCTGATAACTCACACCATCCATTCACACTCAATGGAAAGACAAAGTTTTGTGGCTGGGTCATGTGCTGGGGGAGCTAAATGACCTGTGACCCACTGGTTTCAGTTAGCACTGTCTTTGATTCCCTCCTTTAGGCAGAAGGAAGCCATGGGCAGGTGTTAAACACTGGAAGTGGTGACAGTGCTGTTGCTGATGGGATTTTTGGATGTTTCCTGACAGGTGGGAGAGGAAGGAGCTGGACATTTTGTGAAGATGGTACACAATGGGATTGAGTATGGAGACATGCAGCTGATCTGTGAGGCCTATCACCTGATGAAGGATGTGGTGGGCATGGAGCACGATGAGATGGCAGAGGTGATTTGCAGTTTTTAATGCCTTTTGTTTTTTTGTGCCGTGGTGTCTGTCTGCTGCTGGTGAGATGCTGGGCTTGGGTAAAGCTGCTGCATGTACATGAAGTGAATTTTTCTGACATGCCTCCTGCAAGGGCAGGGCACAACATTCCTGAGCTTCACATGAGGTAGGAGCAGTAAGCATGGACAGCTGAATGCTTATAGAAGTTGTCTAAAACTCTTCCCGTGCTACAGTTGATTTCTCCCCAGGAAGCACCTTCACGTCTAGAGATGTGAATT
This sequence comes from Platysteira castanea, assembly GCA_013397175.1. Taxonomy (NCBI): domain Eukaryota; kingdom Metazoa; phylum Chordata; class Aves; order Passeriformes; genus Platysteira; species Platysteira castanea. Next base: position 28,849 of record VYXC01004610.1, read on the forward strand.
ACCTTGCTTGAAAAGAGCTAGTGAAACACTGAGCATTATAATCAAGGCAGCAAAATATACACATTATTCAATTAATAGATATCATAGAGACATAGCAAATTGGGGTGTGTATGTATATGTATATACTTTTTCTCCTTTCTCAGGTATTTCAGGAGTGGAATAAGACAGAGTTGGACTCTTTCCTGATTGAAATCACAGCCAATATTCTCAAATTCAGAGACAGCGATGGCAAATACCTCCTCCCAAAGATCAGGGACAGTGCAGGACAAAAAGGCACAGGGAAGTGGACAGCCATTTCTGCCCTGGAATACGGAGTCCCAGTCACACTCATAGGTAACTGGTTCTTTGATTTTTCCTTCCTCCATGTTCCACATCACAGTAAGGAGCATGGGAGTAGATAGAAGTGAGCCCACAGCAGGGCTTGGCTTGCAGAAGAGGCTCTTGTAGCTGTAGCAGTTCCAGCCTTTCTGCCCTGACAGCTGTTCCTGGGGTTTTTTGCTGAGCTTGTTTTTACCTTGTTCCTTACATGCTGACAGTCCTGTTGTCACACCTGTGTCCGCGATGTCTCTGCAGTGCTGTGAGGACTCGGTGACAGGGGAACATTAAATGGTGTGCTCAGAGTGTTGTAATGCAGAGGAGCTGTAACACATCTGCAACACATTAAGAGTGCCCTAATACCACAGGTCCAGAGCGGGCTTCCTGTTGAGTAAATTAGATGAGTCAGCAGGTTCTTTGCTCTCAGATTTGCCTTCATTTCCATGCTTTCTCTACCTCTTTTTCCTTTGCATTGGCTAGTCAAGTCCTGAAGATAAGAAAAACTGTGTTCAGTAGCTAAAAGAAATATCTTCAGTGTAGCTGTCAAAGGAACATGGCTGCATTCCAACAGCAAAACAAGTTCTCTGAATGGTTTTAATGTTCTACCGCAGCTGTAGTCTTTCAGTTCTAGGCTTGAAACAGTGTTTCTTGCTTGTACTGTTAATATTCTCCTGTTCGGGGTTCTTGCAGAGATCAAGGGTGGAGGAGACACTCCCTGATTAGTGCTGTGCAGTGCCAGGGAGCATTGTTAGGTAATGCTGAGCTGATAGGGAAGTGTGTGCCATAGTCCCTGTGCAAACGTGGCCGTTCTCAGGGCAGTTGCTGTGTGTGGTTTTACTGCATAAGCATGACTTGCAAACTTCTGCTTGTAAAAGCAGACTCACGCTACTCCTGCTTTTTCCTGATCTTCCTACTATGCTGCTCCTCCCCACTGTAGAAGGAAGTTTTTGCAGAAATGTAAATTATCCTGTTCTGATTTAGGTATGATGTGTCCTCTTGCTGTAGGGAGGATCCAGAGTCTTGTGAAAACATTATTCACTCTTTTTTTTAAAATTGTTGTTGATTTGATTTTGGAGTGTGGGTTGTTTTTTTTTTTGGTATATCACAACTCACTTAAAGGGTGGAACAAAATGACAGTATGAAAACTTGCTTGTTTTCCTTCTATCAGACCCTGAAAAGGAAACTTTATTCTCCCTCATTTTACAGTACCGTCTTCAACTGCAAATAAGTAGTTTAAACCAGCATGATTAGGAACTCACTGAGCCAGCCTGAAAGATGATATTTAGTAACCTGCTTAGTGATGTTAAAAAACTTTCTTATGGACTTCTGAATACTAATGCTAGGGGCCTACCAGATTTATGAATCTTATTTCATCTTGTAAGTTAACCTGCTGATTTATTCTTGATTTTAATTGCCCTTATTTTGCATGTGTGTATTTCAAAGCACATCCAGTTAATGTGAGTTGGCATTTAAGCAACAGCTTTTTATCTTCAAAGCATGATACAATACTTGGCGAAGTCTTCAGCCTTGCTGTTCCCTAGATTGCAGTGCAACACTGTCTGTCTCAGATAGATAGGAAAAGATTTTAAAATAGATTTACAAAACTGGGAGCTGGTAAATGTTCCTGAGGATAAATTTTCATGTGGATGACTTGTGGCTTTTTTCTTTATCATTTAGAAGCTGTATCAGGCAATACTTACACAATGGTTGTACTGAGTGGCAGTGTTGTCCCTCGGGAATGCTGTTGGAATAATTAATTTGTGCACCTGTTATTTCACTTGTGTACATGGCTCATCATTCAGTGACACTCTGTGGTGCTTGAGTATCTCAGACATGGACAGTGATGCCCAGCTTTCTAATGATCTCCTCTTTCCTGCCATACCCAAAGGGGAAGCTGTGTTTGCACGGTGCCTGTCTTCCCTCAAGGATGAGAGAGTGCAGGCCAGTAAGCTGCTGGGTGGGCCCAAAATGACTCAATTCACTGGGAACAAGAAGGCTTTCTTGGAGGATATCCGCAAGGTGAGTCCTTGTGCTGGGTCAGAGCAGGTTTGGGATGCTGTGAACCCTGGGGAGGAGCTCTTGTGTTTATATTTCATGAGCACTCGTTCCTGCTTTCAGCACTGTGCATTGTCTTGTGATGTCTACAAAGCATAATGTGACCCATTCCTAACCAAAGAATAATCTGGAAGGAATTAAACTCTAAGCCACAGTGGGCAGAGACAACTGCATGGAGTACAGAGATCATAATTCATGCACAGGAGCTTGTCCACCCCTCAATACTCCTGACTTTGCCTGGGTATTGATCTCTTGATCTCCCTCTGTTGAAACCAAACTTTACAATGAGAAAGGATATTTTGATTCTCAGATAACTGGAATGTTGCTACTGTACTCATCCCTGTTGTGATGTGGGCTGAACAGAGCATGTAGACCATGAAGTTTGTTGTTCAACTTTGTGAGACTTCTCATGGAATGTGAACTTGGTTTTTTTTTAGGCCCTGTATGCTTCCAAGATTATCTCATATGCTCAAGGCTTCATGCTGCTGAGACAAGCAGCCAAAGAATTTGGCTGGACACTGAATTACGGTGGTATTGCACTGATGTGGAGGGGAGGCTGCATCATCAGAAGGTAATTGAGATGAGGAGGTAACCTGGCTGCTGAGGGGAGAAGAGCAGGCAGTTTAGTTTCTGAGGTGCTTGGCTGACATGCCTAGAGATTTCCTTGGAAAATCCGTGGAGTTACTCTGCTGGTAAAATTCTGAGAGGCTGTAGACAACACTAAAGTTTACTAGATTAACCCACTATTCTGGTGGCTTAACTGCTGCAGATTTTCTCTGGTCTTGGTAATGTTTGGAATCTGAGTCTGGCTGCGTCAAGTTTTGGCACTGTAAGTTTTGAATTCTGGGCCTTTGTTGGAAGCCGTGACATTTATTCTTGGTTTGCTTTTGCCTAGTGTGTTTCTGGAAAAAATCAAAGATGCTTTTGATCGAAACCCTGAGCTCCAGAATTTGCTGTTGGATGATTTCTTTAAGAAAGCTGTAGAAAACTGTCAGGTAAGTTCCAAGGAAAGGAGAGCATAAAAACAGTAATTTACAGCCAGGACAGTTATAGTTCTTCTGTTTGATACCGACCAAGCTATGATTGGAAACTGAAGGTTCCGTTTTACTGTTACAGAAGAGCCTTAGGCAGAAATCCAGCAATTCAGAAGGACCATAATATGAGGAAAAAAGGCCTGGCGTGTGTGAACATTCTCATCACTGCCCTGTGTCTTGTGCCTACTGTGCAGTTGGATTTCAGCTGAGCAAACTACAAAGCTCTGTTCCAGTACCATTGTTTGCAGCAGCCCCAGAACAACAGTTCCAGACCCACCCATTCTTTAGGCCTGTGTCTGTGCAAACAGTGTCCTGATCTGGACAGAGCTGACAGGCAGAATTAAAACCACATTATCCGGCCAAAAAATAAGTCTGATATTATCATTGGTAGTTCTTGTAACTGAATCTGAATATTCCATGCAAATTACTAGATCAGATGAACAGTTGAACTGAGGATTATCCACGTCTATCTGAACTGTCAGTGCTGTCCTCTTACGCCCTTGGGTGAGCTTTGTTCTGTGCTTGGTGAGAGGTCCTGGAACTGCCTCCGTGTTTGCTCAGAACATTCCCCATTCCCCACTGAGTTCATGCTTTTGAGATGCTCTGACCAAGTTTCTGTGAAAGAACAGCATCCTTGCTTGAGGCTGTGGTTTGACTGCATGTCTCAACTGTTCTCATCCTGTTGTTAACTCTGTCTTATTTGCTGTTGTTTTAGATCAACCATGTTTATGTAAAATCAGGAATCTGCTGCTGTATTTGCTCAGACTTGGTTATTAGATTTCACAGAATGTGAAATAGCACACGCAGTTGCACTGGAGTAGTTCACATGCCTGCACATACCTCTGAGCAAGCACTGATCAGTTTCCTTTTTCCCCCCCTCTTTTCATCTCTCCCAGGAGTCCTGGCGCCGTGTGGTCAGTACTGGAGTGCAGATTGGAATCCCTATGCCCTGCTTCACTACAGCACTTTCTTTTTACGATGGATACAGGCATGAGATGTTGCCGGCTAACCTGATTCAGGTTGGTACTGAAATCTCATCATGCTGTTATTTAAATACTGCTTTCAGGGCCTCGATGGCAGTACGTCCTAATCACACACAGTATAGATTGCCTGCTGTATTTCTGTTGTACCTGAAATTCATGTCAGTAAAACACTTAGGGATAGCTGGATAAAGAACACCAAAGATACTGGTATGGCAGTGCCCAGTGTGTGTTTGTATTCCATCTGTGAACCAAGGGTAATGATATCTTTGAATCCAAATGCTTTATAGAGAAGTATCTTTCAATGTTTGGATGTATGGAAGTGCTTGCTTTTTAGATTAGTACCAAGCAGAAATCATATACTTGAGTTTCTGCAGAACTTGTAATTTAATTATTAGATATTAGTAAATTTTTCATTGCAGCAGTTCTGCTAATAATGAGAAAATAATTTTGAATGTTATAATATTGGAGTAAAATCTTATTTCTACTATTACTTGTTAGGTAATAGTAGGTGCAACTTCTAGTACTCATCTGATACTGACATTTGTGTTTCTGGTTTGTCTGTGTGTTCTCATTCCAGGCGCAGCGTGATTACTTTGGTGCACATACATATGAATTGCTATCGAAGCCGGGGGTATTTATCCATACCAACTGGACAGGCCATGGAGGAAATGTGTCCTCTTCTGCTTACAATGTCTAATGGAAATCCTTCTACTTGGAGCCAAGATACTGTAGATCTCAGCTATTTCTTCTAGAATATCACTTTTTACTGTACTCTGCTAGAACTTGTGTTTGGACACTTTTGTAATAACTTGTGGGTATATTTCATACATATATGTGTATCTATATGTATCATATAAGAAAATGAAATAAATTTAGTTATAAATCTGTTGAGGTGTTTTCTTTCCACTGCTGCTGGCCAAAACTAGGTAAAATGTTTTTGTGCAGTATTTAATAGAATTTATAGTCATGGTATGTTTGTTGTATTGTAATGCATGAAGTCATAGGGATCAAGACAGAGATGACTGCAGTTCATAATTGCTGAGATGGAGAGTGGCAGACAGCACAGTAACTCCCTGCAAGGTTCCAGGCAGATAAAGGCCTTTCTTTCGCTGCCATGGTTTATTCCTAGCAGGCAGTAGCTTATCTCTTACAGATTTAATTCCTGGGCATTCAGCTGCTCAGTCTGTCACACTGAGCTCTGTGTGCTCTCAGTAGAAGAATGGGATGGCTCATGGAGAAACAAAACTGATATTCCTGTCACCATTCTCCCTCTACTGTTGTTCATAGTTTTAAGCTCTGGCATAAACACTTCGCATTGCTGTGTGCTTGCAGTTTCCCCCCCAAATGTCCCTGATTCTTTGCCTCTTCTTCCCATGGGGCAATTAAAAATACTCACAGCAGCATGCAAAGTTGGCTCTGTTTTATATCCTCTCTCTGCAATGCTACTGCCAGTCATCTTCAGGACTTCTGAAAATTCACCTGGGTGTCTGAACCCTTTTTTTTTTCTCAGAATCTGTTAAATTTTGTGCTGTGCATACTGATTTTTAAGTTAATCTTTGGCCATATATGATTCTGCTAAGACAGCTACGCAGTCACTAGTTGAATATCTGTATAAGGTAAAATATAACTTTCAATTTAAGGTACCTTTTCAGCAGATCACGCAGTAAGATTCGGGAGTTCTGTAAAATAAAGGGCTATTGCGGGTAACAGCGATGCCGCATCGCAAGGCGGCCGCGACTCCCCTCACAGGGGCCCCGCCCCGCCCCGCGCGCTGCGCGGGAAACGCCAGGGGCGGGAAATCGTGAGGGCCGCGATGGCGGCGGCGCTGACCGGCGGCCAGGAGCAGCAGCTGCTCACACAGGTACCGAGCGGGTCCGAGGCCGTGAGCGGCCGCCTCGGCTCTGGTGGTTTGGGGCAGGGCCGGTGTGTCACTGTCTGCCCCTGCCTTGGTCCCTGCAGAGGCTGAACTCGGCGGTTCACTACACAGTCGGGTGCCTGTGCCAGGAGGTGGAGGAGGACAAGGACGTGCAGTTCAGCAAACAGAGCATCGCGGCCATCTCGGAGATCACCTTCCGGCAGTGCGGTACAGCTGGGTTATCTGGTGTTGCCTGGATTCCCTGGAGTGGCCTCACGTTGCCTGGGTTACCCGCAGCGTTCCGTGTCAGGAGCCCTTGCTGGAGACACAGGACTCCAAAAAAAATTGCACCGAACATGATGTCACCGCGGCATTCTTTTGCATTATAGTTTTTTAAGTACAAGAAATACAGGTTCGACTTTTCAGACCTGAATAAAGCATTTAGATGTATGAGGGATTATTGTGTGGCTACCTGCTTGTGTACGAGTGGTACTTGGATAACTTGTGTATTGGGTATCTATTCCCACCCAGAGTTAGTGTTTTAAAATATATGACATCTTTGTGTTTTCTCTAGAAATCTTTGCAAAAGACCTCGAAATGTTTGCAAGGTAGGCACTAATTGTTACAAAGGCTTTCCTTTTTTTGTGTGTTAGCTCCTAGATAATCTTTAAAACACGTCTTGTAATTCAAGCTTTAAAGGGCTTGGTTGGCTCCTTAAATAGTGGCTGTGAAGTTATGAAATAGAAATTCCCTGTAGGTACTTCCTGATCTTGGAAGTTCTTTTATGTATTACAAATGATTGTTTAGATTATCGACTGTATACAATTGTATACAAATGCATTGATACACAGTGGTACTGGATGGTTTGGGGCTAACAAGTGTTTACCAACCTGCCTGTGCTTCACCTTGTTGCTTCAAGGAGGTGTAAGGGAGTGTTTTAAGTAGCTGAAACTTAACACCTACTGACAAGAGTGAACAGAACAGTGATAGATCACATACAAATGTGATAGAACAGTTTTTGTGTGTAGGTAGAAAAGACAGGCAGGCGTGGTTTGCTGGGTCCCTATTAAGCCTCTTCAGCCAGTGAATTCAGTCTCTGAACGAGATGCTCTATGGCCTCTCATGGTCAGTGTTGGCAAAAATGTTAAGGGGTGTTTTTTGATTTTATGCAGGCATGCAAAACGAACCACAGTCAATACAGAAGATGTGAAGCTTTTGGCTAGAAGAAGCAATTCTTTGGTGAGATGCACTGTATTTTCTGTCTCGCAACATTCTTAAACCAGTTAATTCCTAAAAGCATTTGAATGAAAGTTATAGATGGTGCAGCAACTGTTGTATAAGCAATTTCACTGTCTCCCTGAGGTAGATAGGCACAATTCAGTGATTTTTATATTTTCATCTTATTTTGCTTCATGCCACTCTACGTCACTGTGGTGAGGTGTAACACAGATCTGATTGCAGTTCAAGCAGCAGTGCTCTTGTGCACCAGGGCTGCTGAAGTTCCCAGTACAAAAGTGTAATAAACAGCATTGTGAATCACTTTGCTTTTTCCTGATGTGTTCCTTTGTTGTAGCCTAAGGTCAAGAATAGCTTGAGTCTACCTCGAGGTGCTGAGTCTCCCAACATTAATACAGGGATCACAGAATCATTGTATTCTGTCTTGTGCTGATGTATATGATGTTCAGTGGATTAAACTCACTAATCTGTTAAGACATGCCTGTATGTGGATCCATGAAAAATGCTTCCAATACTAATTTTACTTTTATGTAAGGAGATTTTTTCCTTCCATATATGCTTTGAAATACCGAGTATGAACTTGCCTGAGAAACCAAAGTAAATGTTTTTTGGAGTCTGTCATGTTTCTTGTAATAAGAATTTGCCGTGTTAATTTCTCTTCAGTATTTCTTTCTAATGTCTTGTGAATGAATGAAGTTCCTCAGTAGAGGACTGATTAGCTTATTGTTCCCAGCTAAAATATATCACTCAGAAGAGTGAAGAGCTTGCATCCAGCAACATGGAGCAGAAGGAGAAGAAGAAAAAGAAGTCCAGTGCAGCTAAGGGAGGGAGAACCCCTGGGGAACAAGAAGCAGCTGTGACTGAAAATGAAGATTCTAACATGGCATGATTTATCTTTTGAGCAATGTTTCAGGTCATTTCTCTTACTAGCCTACAGAAACCAGAATTAGCCTATTCATCTTGCAGGTTAGCTCCAATAATGACTCTTCAGGTTTTTAGGTGAATGTGATTGGATTTTTATTGTTCCAGAAATGAAAAGTCTGTCAGAATTCAATAAGCTTACAGCCCAAATGCCTTAATTGCTCACAAAAGGTATCTGTTATTAAAATTAAAATCCTTTAAATAAAGAGTTTGAAACAGACCATTCTTACCGAACCATAACTCAGTATGTGCAATACCCTTCATTCTGCTGGTTTATTTCTCTAGTAACTGTTTGGCTTTTTCCTTGCTTCCAGTTTTGATATTTTTGCTCAGACATTTTGAATATTTTGTGTTTAATAAGCAGTATCTCTCGCTCGTTGTCTTGACAATTAAAGGTGTTTTGTGCCGTTTCCCACCTGTGACACCGCTGGGGTGCAGTCGTCACCGTCAGTAATTCCCATTTTCAGGGAGCACTGAGGCTCGATCCCCGCTGCCCTCTGCTGGGCTGGCAGAGCCTTACCCCGTGCGAATGAACCGTACAAAGAATGAAAATAATTAACGTTCAAAGGAAGCAGATTTCTAGGGGTAGCACAGCCATCCAGGCTCTTGCAGAAACACTGGAACATAAAAAGCTTGTAATAAGTAGCTATTTTAAACACCAGGAAACATTCCTACCTGCCATGGCCTATAATGTTACATCCGAAAGTGTATATGGTAAGAAGCAAAACACTGACAAAAAGTTTCCTGCAAGCTTCTCCCCTAAGTCCAGTCACTTCCCATCGGGGTAGCTTCACCTGAAGTTACCCTGAGTAGTTTTGTTTACCAGCTTAAAGTCAGTAAACTGTTTAGACTATTTATTAGTTGCACTGTCTGTCTAACTCTGCCATAATTAAGCTGGAATGTTGCATGCAAGGGGCTCACCCAAATGCCTGCTGTAGGAATACTTACCCTGGGCCATTTAGGGCTGTTAAATCAGAGGATTTAGCATGCTACTACAAAATACATCTGTACCTACTAAAACTTTGTCAGAAGTTTCATCTCAGATATTTTTCATATACATCTTCTGTTCTCACACAAGAGCAGATTGTGCCAGGTCAGAGTTTGGGTGCAGTCACCATGATGAACACACATTTTGCCTAAACACTTTGGGTAAGTTAAAGACAGTACTTGTTCAATTTCTTCTTCCTCTTTCCTTAATACTGTATTTATCTGCCCATTCTTTAATTATAGCAGCTGGTGGAAATATCAAAACTAGTCCAACAGTAAGATAAAAAGATTTTATTGATATTAGAAAAAAACACTTAAAAAAATTAAAAATAAGCCAGTTAATACAAAAGCATCATGATGCTACACTAATGAGTAGGAGAATAACACAGCAGGCCAAATGCAAGTCTTCTGTCACACAGCCTTACAAAGCCATTATTTCCACCTTTGCTGTGTTTTACATGATAGTTCTTACACAGCATCCAAGAGGCAGGAGTTCCTTACAGAAAAAGCACTGAAGTTGAAGGACTTAGAATTTACTTTAACTGATAAATCAGCATGAGAATTCAAGTTCCTAGATCCCTGGCTGGAGCTTAAAGCCAGGCAGCAGCTGGCTAACCCCTCTGCCCTGATCACTAACTGTCCCTCAAAGTGTCTTCCAGAGATCCTCTGTCCTTTTGACACTGAAATGCTGGGAGAACAAAGTAACCGAACTGCCTGGGGCTTCAGAAGCTGTATCCACCATTATCAGATGGAAGCTTCTGGCTACCAACCAGATATTGAAAGCTGAACACTTACATGCTGTGCTTAGCAAATACCATTGTTCTGGTATTCCGCAAAAAGTCAAAATCCCTTTGCTTACACAATTCAAATCACCAGAGGAGTTTAAGCCTCAGGACAATGTCCAGATTTTAGTTCTATAGCCAGACCACAGTATGACCAGCAAACTATGGTTCCCAGAATTCATCTTTGCTTGTATTGATTCTAATGCAAAAGCAAAAACTAAATTGCAGACAGCACTGCAATCTTATTTTTTGCGTTTTGAACTGGGCCAGTCCCCCCAGGGAAGCACTTTCTTGCCCTTCGACGTGCTCCGTAGGGAATGCAGAGTCTGCACTTGTTTAAGGCGCTTGGAGAGCTCCTGATCACAGGCTCCCTGCAGAGCTCCAGCTTTCTGCTTGTCCCATCCCAGAGCCGAGGCCAGGGCTGCTGTGTCTTCTTTCAACACCAGCTGTAGCAAGACAGATTGTTAACAGTCTTTTCTACTGACTCCCGGCCACTAACCCTCTGTTCCCATTAACAACAGCAGCAATGAGGCACCAAAGTTTAGTACTGGCACTTCAGAATTGGAGATGTTCCCAGCTTTCATCGCCTATCCCGTGGGCTAGGGGATTTCCAATAATTTGCCAAGACTCAGTGCTTGAAGCTCTGTTCAGATGTTCAAAGGAAGAGAAAGCAGTTACTTATTTTCTACAGCAAGGAAAAGCAAGTGTAGCAAGTTCAGAGCTTGAAGAACACCTTCCTAATTGGTTACAATTTAGCTAGACTTTCCTTTCCAACCTATATTTACAGTTTTTCTCCAAAAGAAGGAGGTTTTTAGTTTGATTTGGGATGTATAAAAGAAACAGCTAGATGCATAAGCATACAAAAAACGCCAAAGAACCCTGCTGCTAGGACAGCTATGATTTGTCAGAGACCAAACCCAAAATTATTTTGTGGCTTTTCAGCAGACAGAGCAGAGTATGTGGAACAGCATCAGCTGGCTGCTACAGAGGAGCTCCAAGCCAGGGGTAGTGTTATTGCAGAAGAGAAATTAATTAAATTTCAGCACTTTGAGACAGATCTACTGACATCAGAGTCTCTGGAAGCAGGGACAGCTTCCCCTATAGCTTCTCTTTCAGAGGGAGAGATTTGCCAGAATACAGTTGTGTTATTCTCACCCACCTCTAGATCCCGACTGTCCAAGCAGAGCTCTGGAGCAGGTTTCTCTTTCAGAGCAGCAAGGACCTGGTCACTGAGTGCTGTTGTGGCTGAAGTATCTGTGCTGCTGGTACCTGTGTCAACCACATCCATCTCCTTCCTTGGTGCAGCCTCAGGTTCTGAAAAGGAGCAGAATCAGTATAACCCCTGACAAACACAGGACAGGAAAAGTGGCCTGGACTCCTTTGATGGTTGTGAGATTAGTAAAATATACATCCAATCTAGGTGCATCCTGGAACTTAAGAAATCCATAATACTAAGGAAGACTACAGGATCTAAGCTTTTCTCCCAGTATTCTGCTTTCAGGCTTTGTGAGAAATGTGACACAGCAGTGAGCAAGCTCTCTGGTCAGAGAATTCTCACTCTATATACACCACACCTGCTCTTGCATCAACCCCACTTAACAGCAGCCGATCAAATTACTCACTCTGCTTTAATTATTCCACTCAACTAGGAGTTGAAAACCTCCTTCTCTAGCATCCCAATGCTCCCTACCTGCAACTTTGCTTAAGATACTGTCTTCAGTTTTCAAGGCCTCTAGGTAGAGTTCCAGGAGCTGCCTTGACTGACGCTCTTCTTCTCGTCTGTCCAGCACCTGCTGCAGGGTGTCCTGCAGCACTTGGATTTTGGTTTCACTTTGGGCAAGTTCTTCTGCCAGGTCTGAGCGTGGCACATCAATAAGCACCTTAAAACATTGAGAGTGCTCCTGAGTAACTCATTTCATGGCACTTACTGCAGTACAAACAGAATGTACACACCCTCCTGAAACCAAGCATGTTCCACAAGGTTTCTTGTCATAGCAAGTCAGCCAGGTTCTGAGAAGCTGTAGTGGCACTCCACCAGGCAGCATTTTTCACTAAAAATCAAAAGGCATCCAAGAAGGTGTGGAATCATGTGCAGTTTTAACAGGAGTCTTGAAAATTAATGGCAAAGTCCTGTTTCACAGTGCATGGGCGTATTCAAAGGAAAGGCAGTAGCCTGGCACCTCAGAAGCTGCACATTTGGGAGGACAAGAAGGGGCAGTTATTGCCATGCCTTGCCACAGACAAGGTGTTGAACAATCAGCTCTGGAAAGTGACAGCAGTTCTTCAAACCCCTCTGGGACAGGCAGACCTGGCCTGCTACCCAGCCTCCCCTCTGGACACGTTGCGCAGGTGTCTGGTGCTAAGGAATGAGCCAACCTCGGCTGCCATTTGGCCAAACCTTCAGTTTTTGCCCTCCCACTGCCAGAACTGGAACAACACGCTGTGAGGGATAGTTGGGGACTAAGAGCATCCTCAGACACTTGAATGTTCCCCTTCAAGGAGAAATTTGACTCTGGCACCAAAAGCAGCAGCTGAATTAAGCCTGAGCTCTTGTTTATTGATTCTGTTCTCTACTGAGATACATGGATGATGGGCAGATGCAAGGACAGGGATTGGCAGTTTCCCCACTGTACCTGGAGGTCTTCTTCAGACATCAGGATGATATTGGACAGGTCATCCTTCAGCTGCCTGGCCAGTTGCTTCCACTTCTCCGCAGCACTGTCCACTTCATCCACAGACTCCGAGAGCCAAGACGTTCCACTGTCTGACACAAGAGTCACCAGTTTCATGGTTCATTCCTGATCACCTGAGACTGCCTAATGTCACTAGGTGTATTCCAAACACACCTCCCCGTCCATGCTTCCTCACTCACAGCATACCTAAGATTTTGCTGGACCATTTCTCATCCTTGGCCAGTGCCACAAACTTAGTGTTAGATGGCAAACACAAGAAGTAATCTTCATCATCCACAATGGTCCCATCTTCTGCCAGTACCAAGGTGATGGGTTCCCGGGCCTTGTCAATAGCCAGAACACCACAAGCTACAGACCAGAAAAAATACTTAATTACACAATAAAAGTGACATAGCACTGCCCTTTTATTACCCCCAGCACAAAGGATAGGCAATTCTCAGCGACTGAGGCTGGAGACCAGGACCTGTCTCCTCACAGTGCTGCACATTAGCTCTTTTTTAGCACATGCACACAGGTTTCCCCTCCAGAAATTAAAATTAGAATCATCAAGGTTAAGATCATCCAATCCAACTATCAACCCAGCACTGCCACTGTAAACCACATCATCCAGCACCAGATCCAGATGTCTCTTACGCACCTCCAAGGGTGGTGACTCCATCACCTCTCCAGGCAACCTATTCCAATTCCCGAGCACCCTCACTTTTTCTAACACCTAACATGAATCTTCCCTGTCTCATCTTAAGGCCGTTTCCTCTGTTCCTCTCACTACAGGCAGGGCAGAAGAGACCAGCTGTTTCTCCAGGCAAACCTTGGCACAAGCATCGGAGAGGGCGCATAGCCGTGAAAGCAATTCCCGGTGCTTATTCCCACCTCCCTTCGCTTCCCCCATGAGGAAGCGGCACTGGAGTCCCGCTCTCCCGTTGTCCGTTTCGCTGCCCTGGCTCAGCCCCGCCGCCTGCCAGCAGCCGCAGGCGGGCACGCCGGGGCTCAGGCCGGGGCTCCCGGGGGGTCCCCCAGGGGGTCCCACAGCGGGTTCCCCAGCGGGTCCCCCACCGGGGCCCACAGCGGGTTGCCCAGCGGGTTCCCCAGTGGGGCCCAGCGCGGCTGCCGCTCACCTTTGTCGCGCAGCTCCCGCAGACAGGACGCGGCAACGCCGTGCNGTGCTGCGCCTGGGCTCCGCGCCCTGTGCGAGCAGGGGCTGCGCGGGGCTGGCTGAAGGGTGTGCAGGCCGGGGCCAGGGCACAGGCGTGTTGGCATTGAGGGTTTGTGTGTGAAACTCATCAAGCACTTGAATAGGAGAAGAATAAATACAAACACGGCCAGAGAGAAAGGAGACAGTGTGCAGCTGGGTTATAAAACTCGGTGGAGCCCTGCGCAGGGTAAGAGTTGGACTCGATGATCCTTGTGGGTTCCTCCCATCTCAGAATATTCTGATCCTGTGACTAGTTAGACAAAAATGTTGTCTCTGCCTTGCACCTGCGAGGGATGGAGGGAGACCCATGAGCCAAGAACATAAAAGGGAAAAGCTGAATGGGGAGACCAAAAGAGAAATGTAAGTTCACTGGTTTGAGTGCTCAAAAACCACTAAAAGGTTAAGATATTTTTAAACTGGGACATGAAATGAATGGCACAGACAGAGAAAAAACAGAAGTGTGATGCAGTTGTATATAGTATATACTCTTATTTTCTTGAAGGCCTCTTCCAACCTGGGTTCTGTAGTGTGTGATGTAGCTGTATAAAGTGTAGGTTTTCTCTCACTCACACCGTTTTGTTCATGATCTAGAGTCACTTGTATTTCACTGCAAGTTCAATCCACCTCAAAGTCAGTGACCTCCTGGAGCTCTCTCACCTCACCACTATCCCAGACAGGTTCCTGAGTGTGTGGTGCNGCTCCCCCAGTGGGTCCCACAGCGGGTTCCCCAGCGGGTCCCCCACCGGGGCCCACAGCGGGTTGCCCAGCGGGTTCCCCAGTGGGGCCCAGCGCGGCTGCCGCTCACCTTTGTCGCGCAGCTCCCGCAGACAGGACGCGGCAACGCCGTGCTGCTCCGGCCCGTCCCGCCGCCGCACCACGCAACGCTTCAGCCGCGCCGCCATAACCTGACGCTCGGCAATGCCCCAGGGGGCTTTTCCGGGCGGGGAAGGCGCTGCTGCCGCGGGAGGCGGCCGCGGCCCGAGTGTCCCGGCCCGAGGGTCCCGGCCCGGCTGAGGCCGGGCACTCACGACACCGGTACCTCCCCCGCGGGGCGCATCGCTGCGCCGGCGTTCGACTCGCTGCGCCTGCGGCGCGGAGCGGCGGCGAGGGGCGTTCCATCGGGCTGTCGGGGATGGATTAGGCGCGCCTGGGAAGATGGCGGCCGCGGAGCGAGCGGAGCAGCCGGGGCAGGTGAGGGCGGCCGGGCCGGGCCNTCTCAGAATATTCTGATCCTGTGACTAGTTAGACAAAAATGTTGTCTCTGCCTTGCACCTGCGAGGGATGGAGGGAGACCCATGAGCCAAGAACATAAAAGGGAAAAGCTGAATGGGGAGACCAAAAGAGAAATGTAAGTTCACTGGTTTGAGTGCTCAAAAACCACTAAAAGGTTAAGATATTTTTAAACTGGGACATGAAATGAATGGCACAGACAGAGAAAAAACAGAAGTGTGATGCAGTTGTATATAGTATATACTCTTATTTTCTTGAAGGCCTCTTCCAACCTGGGTTCTGTAGTGTGTGATGTAGCTGTATAAAGTGTAGGTTTTCTCTCACTCACACCGTTTTGTTCATGATCTAGAGTCACTTGTATTTCACTGCAAGTTCAATCCACCTCAAAGTCAGTGACCTCCTGGAGCTCTCTCACCTCACCACTATCCCAGACAGGTTCCTGAGTGTGTGGTGCCAGTGGAATTTGGTGAAGTCCTTTCAGTGCTCCCAGGGTCTCAGTGCAGCAGGAGGAGGGGAAAGATCTGGCTGTGTGAGCAGCTGGGAAGAAAACAGAGCAGTCTCCCACCGACCCACTGTTCTGTGCAATCACTCAAATCTGTCCAGATTTGGCTAAATCACCAGGAACCTCTCTGCTGATCCCTTTGTTTTGGACTGAGGAGGCTGAGTATGTAGGGAAGGCTGTTGAACAAAACTGAAATCGAAATAAATGACATAAAATCGGTGCTCCTGGCTAACCAGCACGGATCTGGGTTGTGAAAGGCCAAGTTACCAAACTCACAGGAGGCAGGGCAGCTTTGCATCACCCGGGTGTTGTCAGCCCCAGTGGGAGGTGCAGGCGTTACCGTCCATCCCTCACACGTCAAGGGAATGCTTCCAGAATGAGAGAACCTGAAACCATCTGTGACTGGTCCATAAGGCACCTGGGCAGTCTGCTGGGCTGGCAGTTTCTGAGAAAGAAATCTGGTCAATTGGCAAATGTGGTTGCCTAAAAAACATTCAGGTTCTTTTTAGTTTGGATGTTGTATTTTCCCACTGCACACTTAACCCCCCCCCTCCCCATTTATTTAGTGTTGCTTTACCTCAAAATAAGGTTCAATGTTTGGAAATGGAGAATTCTTGCTTTTTAACAGGCCTCATAAATGTAGCCAGAGAGAACCCTCTGGGTTTTGAAGGTAAAGATGAAGAATCAGATTCTGTCCCATCGCATGTAGCAATGCTGGATCCTCAGGCAGTAACAAGTTACTTGCACCCCTTTTGGCACTGCCTGGGAAAAGGGGGTGTGATTGAAGGGTTTATAGTACAGTGGGAGACTTTTCAAGGGACAGTTTTGGAGTTAAACCAATGAAAAGATCTTTACGAGTCTCACAGAATGTAAACACTGCTCCTCTTACACAACCACTGCAGTTTTGACACTGTTATCAATGCTTGTAGAAAGTTGTCCCCATTGCACTCTAAACGTTTAGAGAATTTAATAAAGTATTTTCTTTCTGCCACTGGTGATGTTTGTTTATTTATTGCCAAGCTTTCAACATGAGGCTGTGAGTAGTGGCACTGCCTCACTTAACGTGTTTATGTTTGGGCCCCATCATGTTTTCTATTACAAATCAAGTTAATTTAGATGCTGAAAAGGGAGTGTCAGATGTCTTATGGCTTATTATCTGTTTTTCTTAGTTTAATTTTCTCATTCTCATGAATTAATATATTGCCTCAAGCTGTGTGGGGAGAGGGGAGTATTGCAGCGCAAATGAAATAGTTTATGTAGATAGAATTATGTTCTAAAGGCAATAAATATTTCTGCCACAGATTTTAAAATACTTCATTTTGTTTAGAAATCATGTTCCTTGGGCCTTTAGCAATGTCTTTACTAAAAATAAGCAAAATAAAAGATCCTGCTTCTCTGTTACTGTTTTTTTATAGTAAAAGAAGGAGAAGAGCAAGGTGATGGTGTAGCCTGTGAACAGGATAACCAGTTTCAGATTTATCTTGGCTATCAATGTTTCTTTAATGCTAAATACTTCAGCAATATGTTTGGTGACTCTTCTTGGTGGAGCCTGGCAGCAAACCAGTCCTCTGGCATTCCACTTAACCATAAATCCCAGTAGTGTGAGAAAAATTAAAATTCTTTGATGTTAATTGGCAGTGGTGTTGTTGAATCTGCCATCTAGCTGTGTGTTTTCTTTGCGTAAGCAAGTAGTTAAAGCAAATTTCAGAGATGTTGAAAGATGCCTGATGTGTTGCTCCAGAGACTTAATTCCCTAGTTGCACTGTTAGTCAATATATTGGTAAATTTTCCTCCCCACTTGCCTGTAGCTCTTGGCTGATGAGCCTCTGTATTCTGTGCCTTAAAGGGTGGTTTTCATGTTGAAGGTGAATGGTCTCTACATGGTGATGTTCATAATTTTCATTAAACACAGACTATTGAACAGCCGTTGCTGCCATGCCCCAGAGGGTGACAGTCCCCTGCCTTACAAGACTAGTTCCTTTGCCTTGTAGTTGGAAATGTGGCTGGAAGGGAAATACAGATCTCATTTAAAATTGTGGAAGCTTTGGACAATGTACTCAAAGTACCAGAAATGAACTCATCATTTAGGTGCCATCAGGGCTACGAGCACATGGCAGAATTGGTGAGCATTTGTCTTCAGGATCAAGGCTCTTCCTGTCAGTGTAATTATGACATGTTTCCTCACTGTAACCCAAGTTTCCTTTCAAATTCTTGGAGCAGTTTCCCAGGCTGGCCAAATACTGCGTGGAGTGACAGTCCATAAATGTGTCAGTCCATAGGTGCTGGTGCAGCTCTTTAGGGCAGAACATAGGAGCTCTAGTACTTAAGGTGCTCTGGGAATTTCCTGAGGATATGAATTCAGTGGTGGGCCCTTCCTTCCTCCCTCCCACCCAGAGATTATGACAAGTGATCCCAGAGAATCCCTGCCTGCCTGTGGGGTCTGGCTGGGCCCTGGTGATCATCCGTCCTGGTCTGGAAGCAGATGAGTTGCAGTATATTTGAGTTTCTGGCACCCTCTTGTGGTAAATACTTGTTTTATCTATATTGTTTTGTGTATTTTGAAAATGGGAAAAATAAATCTTGAGATACTTTGAAGGTGAGATATATTGCATGAAAATGAGGAGTAGAATTGTAGGACAAAAGATCACTTAAGAACCTTGGTGCTGTCACTGAACAGTTTTATTTTTCCCTGTACTCAGTGAATGGGACCCCTTTACCCTAAATGAGCCTCAAAACTTGTCTTCATTCCTAGCCAAATTGCATTTTTTCACCATTGAGGTCACCAGGATGTGTTACCTCTCCTACAATAAAACACCTCGGGTGGAAACAGTGTGGTTTGGACCATCTTAACATCAGGTGGACTCTGTTTGGAAGAAAATTGTTGACCAAGATAAGTTTATTTTATGGTAAAACTTAGGCTTCTCTACCTAGGGGGAGAGCTGGTCCATTCTAATTACGTGGAGATCAAACTGCTCTCTTTGGCCGTGAGGAAAAGCACAGAGAATAATTCTGTACCGTGAGGGACTGTGGGGAAGTGTTGGGTCTGTTCTTGAGCAGCGAGGGAATACGAGCAAAGCTCTGGGAGAGTGGCAGCTCTGGAATTTTGAATTCTAGTCTAATCTTTGGCTGGCTGTCCCACTGCAATCAAACAGTTCCTTCATCCTCCTTTTCACCACTCGTTCCTAGTGTGCAAGGTGAAGTGTTCAGCATCTGCCCTAAAACTTCATCTCTTAAGTATGTGTGGGAAGCAAGGATGGTCCTGGTACTGCTGAGAGTTTGTGAGCTTTAGGTAAATCATGGTTGTTTTGAAATCTTTAGAAGAATGGTTCAGAAAACAAAGAGTGCATTACTGGATCATGGAAATGGGAGAAGTATTTCAAAATCTGTGTTAGAGTGGCCACTACTCTTGTGCCATCTCTCAGGAGTCTTGCTGGCTCTCACTGCTGATCAGTTCTGCAGATTCTGTTAATTCCCTTGTTTTAAGTGGGGGATTAATATTTTTTTCTGTGGTTCTGACCTTGTTGTCTTCAGTCCTCCCCAGAAGTGCTGCTGATAGCACAGACAAGTGTGCCTGCTAAATCCTGCTCTCAGGAGCCTTCCAGAGGAGTGTTTCTAACGCTGTCCATCGGGTGGCAATGTGACCTCACTCTTTTTCTGCTCCACAGGCTGGCTCCTGCCCTGCGACTGAGAACGCCGCGTCTCGGGAGCCGCTGGTAAGTTCCTCAAGAAGCAACATAGAATTTCGTGTTGGTAACACATGAGTTGTTCTCTTCGCCGCATCATTTTTCAGCCTTCGTTTAGCTTTTTTTGAGGAGCTGGTGCTTTGTGGAAAAGGTGTAAACTGCCGCAGGTGGCCGTGCTGTTCACACCTCGGAATTGTGATCTGTGGTCACAACCTCCCGTGAGCCTGGGGTTAGACATGGGCGGCCCGGGCCACTGCCTGTCCTGAGCGTGTGCTCCTGTTCAGAGCTCTTTAGGAAAGAGCCTGAAGAAAGCCCTGTGCAGCAGATTCATAGTGTTACACTCTTACAAAAACCCCTCTGCTGCTCAGAGACCTCATTCAAGCTGTCTTTATATTCAGGGACACTCAGAGTGAGCTTAGAAATGTTTGTCAGCTGGCAGTGTGTGTAATCCAGTGTTTTTACTCTAGAAGCATTTTGGACAGGGCCCTGGGATTTTTTGTGTATGAGGGTAGCTGAGAGAACCCTGTTTTGTTTGCTCTTTTATGGTGATGCAGAGTGGGAAGTGAGCCACTACTCCTGGAGCTGCAGTATATGGTTTTTTTTCCCTTCCTTCCTTTTCAGCCATCTATAAGTCAGCCAAAACCTTGACGAAATTCTTAGCCAGTGTTTTTGTCCTAAATGTATAAATCTCTGAGTTTCTTCTGCAGCTTTCCTTTATTGATCGTAGTGAATACAAGCTGTTTGCAGGGAGAAGACTCTTGTGGCACTGGCCACATCAAAGTATTTTTATCAAGTAATTCTGACCTAGAGAACTCAGGAAATGATTTTTAAAAAAGAAAGATGTGAATAAAGACTGTGAATTGAGAAAAGTCAGTAAAATGCATCTCATGAAAGGGCTGTTTGTGAATTCTGTTGCAGTGACAGTCTCTCTTTCTGGTAACACTGTGCCATCCCTTAACTGCATGGATATCTGTACATGAGATTACCTGAAGCTGTCATTGACACCATGTGCTTTGTGGTGGATTTGGTGGTTTGTTTTTGGA
Organism: Platysteira castanea; assembly: GCA_013397175.1. Lineage (NCBI taxonomy): Eukaryota > Metazoa > Chordata > Aves > Passeriformes > Platysteira > Platysteira castanea. The sequence goes on from VYXC01004610.1 coordinate 49,360, forward strand.
GGGATTGGTTGTCTCTCCCTTAGGAAGGTCAGGGCAGGCAGCAGGTCGTCACAGCTTGTGCTGCTCAACAGCTTGTTCTTTCTCAAGGCAGATTCTAACATTACCTTAGGTATATTTAATTTCTTACTGGATATGTGACTGCAGAATTGATCAGAGGAAGCACATAGCAGTTCTGTATCTTTCTGTTTGGCTGGATATTCTTACTACATAAAATTATTTGTACACTTCAAGAACTCCAACATAAATTTTACTCTCACGATGGTGAGTCTAGCATGTGAGCTAATTAGAGCTCTCTGAAAGGTGGAGGTTTCCTTCTTATTTTTTCATTAACTTTTTAAAAATAATAAACTCTTACAGTCTTTGTCACATTTGTTTAGGAGTCATTATTGCTTCCATCTGCTCCTCTGTAGATGCCTTATTAAACGAGCAGTTCAGGTCTGTGAGCCAGATGACCTGACTTCCACCATCCTGCTGTGGCTTCCCCGTGGCCAGGATCGTGCACGCTGCCTTCCACACATGCAGGAGATCCTGGCCCATAAACCAGGCTCGCAGGCACATGGTGCCGTGTCATAAAAGTGTTTACGGAAACACCAGAGCAAACTGTGGCACGAATCCAACAGACAGCTCTGTGGGGGAGCCGTGGGCTCGGGGTGTCATCCTGGACTTCACGTTTGGTGGCAAGCAGTTGAAGAGTCCAGAGGAGGGAGGAAAGTGTCATGACCAAATTCTGCTCTGCACCCCCTCACTCTTTTTGGCTTTAGTGGTGAGTGGAAGGAGGTGGTGCTTCACAGGACAGACCTGTTTGGAACACACCAGCACACAGGAATGGGAAAGCAACAGAGTTAAAACACCTTGCATTGTATCAGCAGTTGTTACAGACTCAGGCTGGTTCTGTATTGGATTTGTGATTCTAATGGACACTATCCTTCTTAGGTGCTAAGTACAGACCTTGCCCTGTGCACAGGGCACTGTCTTCTGCCTGGCCTGTACCCCTGCCTACAGCCTGCTGCTGTCAGCAGGAACCCAGGAGGAGCCAGGGTTCCTAGCTGTCTGCACAAGGACTTCAGCATCCTGTGACATCCTGTAGCAGACCCAGCCTGACACATCATGTTGTGTCCTGCATTTGGGTCTTCCAGGATACCTTGTAAAGGTTTATGGCCTTACCGAGGCCTTTAGAATGCAGCCCTACAAACTCATGTCACAATCCAAACTGCTCTTTCTCCTACCCACTTTCGATGTTTCCAGCCACCAAACTGGAGATCACGGGCTGCATGTCCATGCCACTAATCCCTTGAGTTGTCCGGTGTCCTTACAATAAACGGTCCCAGCTGGAAAGATGCTCCCTCCCAGGAGGTCACTGTGTTAGAGCAGGGACAGTGGCGGGTGGGTGGGAGGGGCTGGACTGTGATAATTCCTGCAGCAGAGCGGGCACTCATTTCCCTGGCTGTCGGTCGTGGCCCATTAAAATCTGCCGTGGAGCTCCAGAGTGGGAAGTGTAACCTTGTGTTCCCAGAGTGTCAGCATCTCGCTCTGCTGCTGTTTACAGCCACGTTTGTCATCGTCAGTGCGGGATCAGCTTCTCCTTGAGCCTGGCTTATCAGTGAACACTGCTGCATCCCCTGCTGCTTGGAGCAGCCACCTCTGATAAGCCTCTGAACACTTGTGGAATTGGAATAGGTTTGTCTTTTTACAGCCACTCAAAGCAAAGTCCTGGGATGTGCAAAGGATATAACTACATAGGACAAACTCTCTTTCAGTGAGGCTAAACCGTTAGAAAATCCCCTTTACATCAGGAATCTGGGTTTCCTTGGTCTAATATCTCTCCAGAATGTATTTAAAGAATCTGTTTAGCTTGTTCTGTTTCTTGCTAGCAGAGTCTTGTAGCTTTTTAACCATCCTGTGCTGCTTTTGAGGTGTTTTCGAGAGCTTGAATATTTTTGCTGTTGGCCTTTGCTTTCTGCCCAATCTGCTGAAGCCTAAATTACAGCTCTGAAGGTTGTGCCTGTAAGAGCCTTCAATAGAAACCTGGGCTGTAGGGAGAACCTAAGGAAGGAGAGCTGTCAGTGAGGCCTTTCAACATGCTGCTTGTTTGTTTGGGGTTTTTTTTCTCATTCCCTAGCTGATGCTTGGTCTCTGGAAGAAGCACTAGTTGTAAATATGAAAGTACTGGTTGTAAATGTAAAACACTCTGTTGGTTGCTCACTAAGTTACAAAATCCCTGGATCAGGATTCTTTTGCAGATTATTTAATTTTTCTTCTTTTATTTTTAGCATGTTCTGTTTCTTTCTGTTTCTTGCTGCAGATGAGAGCAGTTAACACTGAAATATGGACATTTTATTCCTTTTTTTGCGGGCTGTTGAAAGGTACACGTTAACAAGAATTCCTACTGCCTCTATAGCAATTAGTGTAGAGTTTGTTGGAATGTGCTGGAGCCCTCGTGGCTTTTCCCCACCCTTTGTTAAATTGATTTTCAAATATTTAAGGGTCAGGGTAATGGCCAGAACACTTTTAACTTCCCTTTTTGTGCAAACATCACAGAGTACATGGCGGTGAGTGACAGACAGTAGAATTATGAAATCCTTTCTATTTTGTTGTCTCGTTTTACACCTTATCTGTTCTGTTAAGCTTCCTCTCAAGTAGAGTGCGAGTACAGAAAATTTCATTTAGGTTTCTGAGAAAGGAACTTTGCAATTGAGATTTTACTTTTAGCTCTAACTGGTGTAATTAGAAGTTGATGAAGACTGATACTAACAAATACTGTTCTTTACTATTTGAACAAAACCACGAGTGGGAATGAGGAGAGGCTACAGTTTTGTAGAGAGCTTGTCGGGGTTCATGTTAATTAAGAGTACTCAGAGTCCACATTTTTATAAACAAACCACTGGGCAAATTGAGAATCCATGTCCCTCTTCTTATGAAGGAGTAGATAGATGCTTTTTCTGCCCTGTCAAACCCTACAGAAAACAAGATACATGAGAAGTTCTGAAATTGCTGTTTGAAATGAAATCAAGAATGGTATTTTCACTGAAAAACTCATACTTTGTTTTCTGGAACACATTCTTTAGCAAGGGATACCTTGTAATATCCTTATCCTTTCTTTTACATTTCAAAGGTCTTAGTCCAGAGTTGTAGGAAATTACACTGTTTTTTGTTTGTTTTTTAAGAAGAAGGTTTTTTCCCAGAAATGATATGAGGGACTGGAGTGTGATGGAGGAACATTCCCCATCACACTTCTGCCTTCCATTTTCCCACCCTTTGTTGTTTAAGACAAGATTTACACCTGTTTGTTGTACAAATTTTCCGTCTGCTGCAGTGGGTTTGTTCCTAGTGGTGGCGTACACTGAACGATTCTCTAAAAGTAAATCTATCCAGAGGGGATTTCCAGACAGCCAGAGTCAGTAGGCAACCAACTTACAGCCCCCAGGGAAACATTAGTCAGGGTAATTTACCGCTGTCAGCAGCAGAGGGAGAGAGACCTCAGCTCCACGACCTCCGGCCGGGCAGGGACCTCGTGGGTGGAGATGCTGCCGTTGGTTTGGGGAGGACCTGGAGGTGCTGCTGTGACATCCCAGTGTGGGCCAGTAATTCCACCAGGCTGTGCAGGGCAATTGCTGTGCAGATTTTGGGTTTATTGGGCCATGAACAGGGAGCCAGAGGTGTGTGACTGCCACACACAGTGTCCTTTGGTTTGCTGCAGAGAGAGCTCTGTGATTTACCAAGCAGAGCTCTCTCGTGTTTGACCTTCTGATAAGTTCGAGATTATTGGGGTTTGCCTGTTTTTCTCTCTTTCTTCTGGGTTTTCATTGACTTCTTTTGTCATTCATGCAAAGTGCACTCGCTTAATCTGTCGATTCCTTTTACTCTGTTGATTTAGATAAATATATTAATGTGTGCCAAGCACACAGATGCAAATTGACTTAGTGAGCATAGTTAAGGAAACACTGTCATACCAGGTTAAACTGTCCATTTGAGGTCAGTGGAAAAGTTTGGAATTCCTTTAAATCTCAATTTTAAAAGAGGGTAGACTGTGATAGTTTGGGATGTAACTTGTATTATAGCATTATATATCAATTTATGAGAGCTAGAGACTTGCAGTAGTCACAGGCCAAAGCAGGTTTAAGACCCAATCAGCCTGTACCAAATGTACTGGTGGCTGTGGCTGTCCCCAGGAGCTGACAGGTTAAATGGCACTTCAGAGGGATGAGGCAGCACACCAGGACAGAATTACAGAATCACAGAATTTCTAGGTTGGAAGAGACCTTCAAGATCATCGAGTCCAACCCGTGTTTTTGCACTTGTGCAGAAGAGCTCTGAAAGCAATTCCTACTTGCTTTTCAGACAAGCCAACATCACTGGTCAGAAGACTTTTAAAATGGTCTTAAAATAGTTATAATACTCTAAGTTGTTCTTTACAAACACACAAGAAAATTAAAGTACAGGGAGTTAGGTTAGAGTCTTCTATAATGTTAGTTATGATTTGACTTCCAGAGATCCCAGATCTCTCACTGAAGGTAAAATGGAAGTTACAGTGCTTTGAGACACTGGAAAAACACACTGGCACACACTTAGGAAATACTTAATACTTGGTATTTTCCCCTTGAAAGGACCAAATTTTTTATGTTCAGGTAATGTTTTCAGGGTCTGAAGGTGCTACACCTACGAACAGTATTCCACAGCTCATGTCCTGCTTTGCTCAGCTGGCAGGAGGATTGGAAGCACTTTGCTGTGAGCACCCCAGCTGTAGGAATGGGGGCACAGCAGAGGGACCTGCACTGGTGGGGGTTATGGGATCAAGGTGGGATAAAGGCATCGTTCCTGCTCTGGATGTGGGAGCTTTGCTATGTGCAGAGCAGCTTGTAGAGGGCAGCAATTGCCCACAGTTCTCTCTGCTTGGGGAGAGGAGGGACTGAAGAACTTCACCAGAGCGACTGACTGCCTTTGTAGCTTCTTGAAATAACTTTATGCAGGAACTTGTTCTTTGGAGTGCCTCTTGACTCCACAGTACTAAATTCCTACTCTGAAAAATGTTGCTAGAGATTGTTAATTCCTCTCCTGCCTCTAACACCACTGGAGAGTTGGGCTCCTTTTGCCCAGGCACTGCCTGTGTCGTTTCTGCAATCAGAAAGAGTCCAGTGACAGCCTGTGATCCATGCAAGATTATAGCTGCCTACGTGGGATAACTTCCCTCATTTCTTGCCTTCCTCCTTCCTTCTTGGCCTTCCTCTCCTACTTTTACGTGGGAGACCATGCCATTAGAAAACACTTGCAATGTCTGCGGCATCTTTGCTGTGCCTCAGATGAGTTCATCACATGAGAAGTGAGGTAGCAGGGGCACAAAAGGCAGAGTATTCAAGAATCCAAAAGAGCATTCTCTGACCTCGACACACAGGAATACATTCTTCAGATTGTTCTGATGCCAGCACCTTCAGAACCAAGATTTGCCAAACTAGGAAGTTGAGAGTTGGTGTAAATCTTGGATTGGGAGTCCCTGACCAACTTACTTGAGAAGGAATTTTCACTGCTTTGGGGTTTTCATTTGTTTTTGTTTTGTATGCACACTTACATAGCTCCTCTCTTTGTTACATTGTACAAACTGTGTCCTCTTCCCAGCTGTGACCCCCTAACACACCACTGCTGCTTTGAAAAGTGTCATTCTGGAAAAGTAACAAAGAAAATATGCATGGCTTTCTAGTAAAATGATTTTAGAGCTGGAGAGAAGCAAGAGAGGGCACTCACAATATGTGCCACTTCTTTCTATTATCTGTTTCATCTTCTGGTCAGAGCAGAATTCCCCTCTGCTGTCAGTGTTCTGGTGTTTTGTCAAGCATCTGAATGGCCTGAATGGTGGTATTCCGTGGGATACAGTTCAACAGCAGAGGACATCCTGCTGGAATGGAGATTCCCAGCTACACAGAGAGAATTTCCTGTATCTTCCAGCTTGCTTCTCCTGTTTGTTTTGTGTGCCGTCCTGAGTGATTCCTTTCCTCCTTAAGCATCTGCACCCCTCAGATGTTTGCAGACAGTTATCACATAATTTCTCCTTCCCCCCACCCCCATCCTGATCTCTTAGCCAAGCTCTACATATTTAGCTCATTTAATCTTTCCTCATAAGTCAAGCCCATAATTGACAGCTCTGACACAGGGAGTCGTATTGGTTGCACATGCTGCCAACAGGATATAAATACTTTCTGTGCAGTGATTGAGAATTACAGGCAAGACTGAGACGAGCCTGCCCCCCGACCCCCCAACACTGGATTTTTGAAAACCCCTTTCTCAACTCAGGTTGCCACAACTCCATAAAGGTGGACTTAGTTTCCAGTCTAATGGTCAGCTGCCAAACACCCAGTAGGCCTCAGAGCAGTGGTGCCAGGTCCCTTGGGAAATGCAGTGCGGATGCCCCAGGAGATTCCAGTGTAAGTTCCTGGGGAGGTGGTGCTGCTGTCCAGACCTCCCCGCCAGGCGTGCGGGTGCCTCGGGCTGCTGAAGGCCGTTCCTTCTGGGCAGGCAGAGCTGAGCTCCCTGAAGGGAACGAGTCCCTCACTGTCTCTGCCAAGAGGAAGCTCAGGGTGCCACGATCCCGCTGGCACGGCTGGGAACCAGCTCGGGGTTCTTGCTTGTACTTGCAGGAGCTGGGAGCTGGGAAGGTGTTGCACTGGAGGAGGAGGTAGCTGCATGTCCATGAATTGGCACACACAGATCTGTTTCCAGCTAAACATATTTGGAGGTTGCTTTAGATGACTTGTCTCCTCAGGTTTGTTGCATTCTCCTGAAGATGATGGGTGAGCTAAGGAAAGTTGGGGAACTGGTAAATGAGCTGCCTGCCTTCTAATGTGTGTTCTGTGAGGCTTCATATGCTGCAGCTTCCCCAGCGGGGCTGCTTCACGAACGTTACATGTATTATTGCCAAGCATGCAGCATAAAGAGAACATTTATGAAAGGGAATATCAGAGGAAACATTATAGCAGGGACCTTATAGCCTTTCCATTATTATGGTTTAAATCTTGACATGGTCTTTATTTGCAATGACACTGGGACCAGTAAAAAGTGTTTCTTCTCTTCCCCTCCCCTCCCCTTTCTCCCTCCTTTTCATTCTTTTCTTCCACATCCTGTTCTGAAGCTGTGGTGCAGAGATACAAATCGTTAAACACGCGAGTCCTCGGAGAGCCAGGTTTCAGTTTGTGTGGAATCAGCCCCTTTTGACTCAGAAGTTGGAAACCAGATGACTCACAGTGATGCATGTTTGTTGTTTTTAATAACTGTCATTTTGCAAAATATGGTCAAAGCTTCAAACCAAGACTTCTGGAGTAGGGGTGGTGTGTATTTATTTTTAATTTGGGAGACTATAAGCTGGAATGAGTTTGTCGCTGCAGTCTTCCCTTCAAATCTGAAGTGGAATAAAATTACAGCACTGAAAATGTGAAAGATTTTAGACAAAATTTTTTCTTGTTACCTGAAAAAAAAATTACTTTCTTAATCAAGTACTTGAAAAGGCTCCAGGTGCCAAACATCTGGTGGGATTGTAGGCTCCTGGTTTATGTTTATGTTTTTAAATATATACCCAAAGGGACAGGTTTCTTAAAAAGGAAGCAGTCAGATGTTTTGGATTTGTAGAATTTTAAAAAATAAATGCCATTCCTGCTTTACCATTTCTATTTCTAACAAAATTGTCATCTATCTCCTTTCATTTAAAGGAAGGTAGCAAATGTAGTATTTTAGTGGCAAAATTCTCCATTGGTAAAATCTCTTAGCAGTATGGAAAATACGAAAATAGCTAGACATTTGATTTTCTAGAGATTTATTACTGCTTGTACAGCAGTTTGTAAACTCTAAGCTCAGTATTAAGTGCCGAATGATTTTTTTGTGTGTTTTACTTCTTAATTTGCCTCAAGAAGTATTGTTGTAATTTGTTGAAGTTCTGCAGGTTTGTTTTGCAGGTCAGTTGATTTGAAGTGCGAATTTACAGCCACTCCCTCCCAGCAGAGGGGTACCAGGGTAAAATCTATGTTGGAACAGGATTTGACCCTGAGTGTAAAAGTGGCCTTGTGACAGAATTTGTCATGGCCATGGGTTTTCCTCCAGTTCAGTTCTCAGATTTGGGTGCTTTGTAGCCGTGTCTATCGTGATTTATATTATGGTCTGTTGCAATTGCTGTTGCACAATGAAGGGCTGTGCTCTAGTCCAAGGGAGGCAGACTCCCAGCCTAGCTCAGCCTGTTGCTTCTTGTTGGAGAGTGAAAAAGCAGCTACTGATTTAAAACAGAGAGTTCAAGTTTGGGTTCTGCTTTTAGGCTGAGATGGGACATCTTTCTAGTGGAAAGAAAGTAGAAAAAGCACATTGCCTTTACTCTGAGAAAATACCCATCTGTGTGCTGGCTACTGCTGGCCAGCTGTGGTCTGATTCCTTATTCCTGTCAGGAAAGAAATGGGTTTTGGTCTTTATTGTTTTAAAGTAAATGTACTTGCTTGTGAAAGATAGTGAAGTGGTAGCTTTGGAGGCTTAAATTGTCCTCTCACTGAGAGCTGTGACAGCAGCAGAGCAGGATTCCCCACCAGGATATGGAGGGACCCCCTCATCCCCGAGAGGCGAGACCAGAGTTCAGTCTCTCACCCATTCGGTGCCTGACTTCCCTCTGAAGCTGCCAAGAAGGATGCCAATTTTTCCATTTAGCTGACTATTGTATAGACCTTAAAAGGGAAGGTTTTAATGCAGTTGGCTGTGATATAGGCTGTTAAAGGGAAGTTATTTATTTTAACTGGCTGCTGTATGGATTATTACGAGGGCATTCTTTCAGCTGCAGCTGTATATTGACTGGTGGATGTGCTGGGCTGTATTGGTAGTAGCTGTCATATTGACTGTTACAGAAAAGATCTGTATTTAAGCCATAACACTGCACTGGGATCTCCCAGGCAGGATATTAATGCTAATTCATCTGCTCACCCCCTGCTGTGAGTGTTATTTGTTTAAATCTGTAGAATCCCACAGCGCATTTATATCCTCGCTAGAGTGAGCTCCGCTCCCTGTAATTATTTAACATTATATGCTGATATAAATTGTAACAGTTAAAGAATGGTAATGAGTAGCAAAAAAACACAAACTTAACCTTAGAAATGGCAGAGTCAGCTCTTAAAACAACAGCCAGCAACTTTCACTGTTCCCTGTCTTTTCCCAAGTCCATATGCACAATATTGTGCATACATTATGTGTGTGCGTGTGTGTTCATGCTCGCACTGGCAGCGGTGCCAGGCAAGGCTGTAATTATGCAGAATGTACTGTGAAACTTATGCACACTCTTAATTACATACAGTGCCTACGTACAGCAGGTTTTATCTCTCTGCAGCTCAGCTCCTTGATGAGTAGCTCTGATAGGTGATTGGGGTTGGGGCCACCACGGCGAAGGAGGGAATGGAAGCCCTGGATTCTGCTCCCGAGGAGTTGGGTCCCCAGGTTAATCTGAAAGCCATCGGGTGTCACTGTTGCCCTGTGTAGGCTCAGCTGGCAGTGGATTTGTGTGGCAGTAAAAACTGGACTTTGGAGGTAGTGTTTTTGGCTATAAACATCCAAGGCATTTACACATAATTTATATATAAAGTGCATGTCCATACACACCATTTAAGTGTGGGTGGAGTGAGTGGAGGTAGCTCTGTTATGTGTTAGCTGACTTTTTTCTTTGCAGTTTCTGTTGCCTGTTATAGCATTCATGTCCCAAAGTGCCACACAGGATGGGCAGCTACTGCTGAATAGCTTTGCATTCTGCTCTGGGGGTGACTGTGGTTCAGCAGTGGAGATGACCTGATTTCTGTATGTAATTTGCCTGTGAACATTAACCTGTGAGCAAATTTTTGGATTTATGATGTGACAACTGTGGTGTAGAAACAGCAGAATTATATTCAGTTTAGATTTCTTAAGAGCTTGGGAACTACAGGGATTAAAAGGTACTGTAGACAGTTTTAAGGTGTAGTATGTGTGTCAAAACTCATTGAAAAATCAGGTTTGCATTCAAACAGTTCATCAATAGCATAAAAAAATTTCACCAACTTAAAATGGAGATGACAGAGAAAAGCCATGTAAATAGAAAAGAAAATGTGTTTTAAAAAGACTTTATAGTCTGTGTCCCTTCTGATTTCAGGTAGGGAGTAGGAGCTGGAGCAAGAGGAGCTGAGCTTGTGCTTGATTTGCAGAGCAGCGTGATGGTCGACTGGGCTGTGTTGGCAGCATGGACCTGTGCCAGACTTCACCACAATTCATACTGTGTCAGTTTAATAAATGCACTACTTAAATTATGAAATTACAAAAGAAAAAAGAGAATGCACTTATTCAGACTCTTAATACATTAAAAATAAGGCATTAAAACACTGCCTTTTTTTTTTTTCCTTCCAGAATCAATAATGAACAGGAAGGGTTGTAGACATTAACAGTCATGGACATTCAAGCTCTTATACATAAATTATCTTAGAAAAATGCACATACGACTTGAATAATGTAAATACATTAATGCATTTAATAATTTAAACATTAAAGCGCATTCAGGAATTCGTGGCAGAAGCTGTTCTGAGATAAGGAACGGTCCTGGAAGTTGTGTGTCCCAGGATCGATGCCTGGCTTCTCCTTGAGAAAACTCCCTGGGGAGGTCAGGCAGTGCAACTGCAGGGACTGCCTGTCCCAGGAAATCCCAGGGCATTCCAGCTCTCCTGCTTTCCAGCTCCTGTTCTTTCTCTGCCCCAGGCATGAACACTTCCATACAGGACATCTCGGGGTCCACAAAACACCAGGGTGCAGTTCGACTTTTTTTTTTTTCCATGTGGACTGCAGTTTGTCTAGAAATTAGGTGAAACAGCTTCAGAGAATGAAAGTTGATAAGACTGTCAGTTGGAGAGAGTGAGGCGTGGGGAAGTAGTGCTCTCCAGGAATGCTTGGCTCTTTCTTGAAGCCCTGAAAATCACAAGGTTGGCTCCAGTGTAATGACAAATAAGGGGATTTAATCTGTTCTTGCTCCTCTGCTCTTTGAACCACCTTCAGCACTGCAGAAGCACCTCACAGGAGCACCAAGGTCCCCTCACCCAAGGCATTTTCCTGAGGTTTTTGAGCTATGTCGTTTTTGCTGATGTACTTAAATTTGAAAGGTGTTGTATCCACCCTTCATGCCACTTTTCCTGGGTTCATAGCCTTGCTTTTCTTGCCTCTCCTGCAGGCAGGTGCTTTGGAGGTCATTTGAACCCTACAGCCCACTCGTGGAGGGGTGTAAGGTATCGTGCTTAGGCCTAGATACTGATGGAGCTAATGATGGATCTAATAAAAAAGAGCTTAGTCTGATCCCAAAGGGAGAAGAGTTGGGTTGGTTAATTAAAGGAGCCTGGCACAGAGCACCTAGTAATTATAGGTGCAAGAAGTCTGAATTTGAAGAGGATGGTGCAGCTGGAGAGGGATAGGGAGGCACCCAGAGCTCTGCAGGCTGTGGGCAAGAATGCAGCAAAACCAGATCTGGAAATCAGACTCTGGCAGAATTCCTTGGTGAATTCTTATTTATTCCATTTTTTAATGAGGACCTGAATCTCTCGTTATGCATTTATGTTTTTGCATGCACATGTGTATGTACAGTTCTAGTTACACCCTATGGCTGGGAGGGTGATTTTATTAAAGACCAGAAGATTGAGAGGCATGTTTTAAGAGACATAAGGCCTTGCCCTGTAGTAGTTTGGGATAATTAATGCTGACTGCTGCATTGGTTGTATTATCAATGCTGCTAGGTTGTTATCTCCAGCATCATCCCAACAGCCAGGAGCCCGTATCACTGTGGGGCAGAGGGGCTGATGCCACCAGGACCTGCTGGGGAATTGCTCCTGAACTCTTATGTAGGTGTAGGGTGGGGAGCAGTGCTGTGTCATCACATTGTCATCACCAGGGCTATGTCTCTTTATAGTTAAGTTCCTTAAAGCAGAATTTCTCAAACTTAGGTTACAACTCCAAAGGGATGCAAAGGCTTCAAAGGAAGTCACAAAGTCACTCACCAGTAAACAGCTTTTTACTTGTAATTGCTATTTGGAGCTCTGTTCCTCCGAGTTTAAAGAGGTAGCATTTACTTCAATAATTCTTATTTTCCTGAAGGAACTTGATGCCATCTCAGCTGAGGAATGTGGGATGAGCCACCACAATAAATGAGTGAAAAAGGGAGTCAAGCTTGCATAAATTTTGAGAAGCAGTGCTTTAGCAAATTTTATTTTCTGGGGTTAAGTTCTGCAAATCCCGAAATGCCCGAAATGGATCTATTAACTTCACCTGATGAAACAGAGGCAGTTATTTTGTTCCCAGTGGATTTCTCAGTAGACCCTATCTGGGGAAGGTAGGACTGTCTGTGCAAAATGTATCATTAGTTTTAGTGCTCAGGACTAAAGAATCAGTCAAGGAAACTGTAGGTCTTCTTCTGTCCTTTCACTTGGTGTGCTGTGTAGTGATGGGCGGGTCACACTAGAAAATGAAATGTTAGTTCTAAGGATTTTAGATCAAAAGATGAAAAGCACCAATTTTTCTGAGTGTAGGAGAAGATGGTATGCAGAAGAAAACTGCTCTGAGAATTTGACTTGTGTGCTGACCATATGTATGTGCTCCTTGGCTGTCCTAAGTGTAAAATATACAAATGTTAACTCAAGACACCTTTTTTTAACTGTTGAAATGGCCAGAGGAATGCTCATGGTCATTTTGTCCGGTTCTGGTGAGTTCATAGCTCTGATCACCTGCACAAAGGCAGACCTGAATGCCCTCTGTTTTCCCAGCTGGAGCAGGCAGTGCCCCTGTGTGCAGGGAATAAACCTCAAGCCTCCCACACCTGGAAGGGCGCAGCGTCGCTGGTGGTAGGCAGGGGTGTGGCTGTTGGATGTGGGAAGCTCCTGCAGGGGATTTTTCATAATCCTGCTGAGGAATGGGCTCGAGTGATGGGTTGCTTTGGACGTGGCCTGCAGGGAAAGCAGAGCAGTGGGTGGGGATCTCCCTGGGCTCTCGTGGCTTACCAGCCATGTTTAGCTGGATTTAGGAGGTATAAGCATTTATGATAAATTCTACGGCTGTATCACAGCCTGCTTTCTGCTTTTCTGGCTTCGTCTCCATGGAGGTGTTCCATACCTTATCCCATTTCACAGCCTGAACTTTTCCCCCTACTTAGAGGATTACGTGGGGCAGAGATGTAAGAAGAAAGGGAATCTTGACACTACTCCACCTTTTTATCTCTGTAACTCCATGTGTATCTATCTGTCTACTCTCACAGGGGCCAGGCCTTCTGCCTTCCAAAACCCTGCTTGGAAATTGCTGATTCAAGCAGGTAGCAATTTTAGGGCTCCTTACGAAATAAATGCCTCCTGTGTGCTTCCCCTGGCACTGGGATTTCCTCTCTGATTTATCGTGCTCAGGTCTGCTAATGTCCCTTGACTAAACAGGGCACGGTGTGATGGTGTGAAGGTCATTTTCTATACGCAGTATACATTTCTGCAGTCTTGGTGGGAGGGTAGGACATCTGAAGCAGCATATCCTGCTGGGAAAAGAGAGAAGAAAAGGATAGTCTGGCTCTTCTTTTCACAGCGTCTTGTGGTGGGATGAAGGTTTTGACAGCCTAATTCAGCATTTAGAGAAAGAACCAAGCAGAAAGATTCCCCCTCACCCACTCCTTGCAGCCCAGCTGTGACAAACTGACAGATAATTAACAAATCAAGACCTCCTATTAGCCTTGTCCCTGATGCATTAAAGCAGCTCCTGTGTTGCATGTGTCCTTTAGCAAAAGCCTGTGCTTTCTGGCTGCAGGGTGAGGTAGGTACATCCCTTCAGAAAGGCAAAGGGGCCTCTAGGATGCCGATGCACAAATATTTCCAGGAATAGAAGCTGTCTCTAAAAGGAAGCAGCAGACTGTAGGTGGGAGAGCCGTACCATGACTGGATGGAAGCTACTCTGATGGTACAGTGTCTGTGGAGTATCTTCTGGGGATGTAGGACTGAAAGGGATGTATGGAATTGCTATTGAATCCCTCTTGTTTTTACAGAAAATGACCTGAGTTGAAGCAGCAATTGATGGGGCAGTTTTTTTGACTGGGGCTAACCAAGCCTGTAACCATGACGTGCCAGGAAATGTGGTTTGTGGTAGAAACAGACCTCATGTTAAGATCTTAGTATTACATTGTGAGCAGTGAACTGGTGCCTGTTCCTCTCTGTCCTCAAGTTGGTGGAACTGTGGCTAAGCCCCAAATAAGCTGCTTCTCTTCACTTTAGCCCCTCTCTTTTGGAGAAGATTGACGAGGAGTCAATATTCCTCTAGTTCAAGATGTTAAATAGACACAAGCCATTGGTTCAGCTTAACACATGTTAAAGGAGAGAGAGATACCTAATTGCATCAAAGCCACTCTTAAGTTCATGTATGTGGAGCCCATCAAGCTGAAAGCATCCAGACAGCATCTGCTGTTATCAAATCACTCTTGAGTCGAGCTAATTAAAATAGAGCTTCATTTTTCTGAACCATTGTTTGGCAGGAATTTGAAACAGGTCTAACCCAATTTCTGTGTGTTTATGAGCCTTTATTATATCAAAAGTACTTTTCTGTAAATGTACAGGGCAGTGTTAAATGAATTGATCCGCACTGTATCACTGGAGATGCACTATGGGCTTCCTAATGATTTCTCTTTTAGCTTTTTCCAGATATAACCCAGAAAAGCTTGCTTTGTCCCTTATCGTGTCATCTTCCTTCTCTCTTTTCCTTTCTATCTCACTCTCGAGAAAGTAAATGTCCTTGTATTTCTTTCTTTCATATCCTCCTCCTCCACTCTATTGGGATTTTTGTATTATTAAAACATTTACACATTTGCTGCCACATGCAAATGCAGAATAATAAACCAGGACTCTTTATACTCCAGACAAGAGCAGGAGGTCTCTCACCGCTGATTTTTACCCCGTTCTCATCCCTGTTGGTTACAGGGGATGGAGAGGAGGGGAATCTAAATGTTGCTGTGTTGGATCTGTTTGATGTAGGATTTTTTCCCTTAATTTTTTATATTAAACATTTTATATTTCAACATTCGAATTCTGGGTATCGTATTCCTCTTTGTAATTTGCTACATACCAAGCACAAAAGTAAAAGAGATGTAGAAATTTCTCCCTAAAGACAAGTTGCACTCTGTGGCATGTGAAAGCTAATTCATGAATATTCTCTGCAGAAAGGGAATGCCACAAATTTGGCCAGTCCGTTCAGAGCTTCTGAATTGGAGTGGCAGCCCAGTGAAACAGTAAAGTCAGGAAATAACTATTTTTCTGGTACCCACTACAGCCCAAGTTGTTCATATGATATTCTTGAATCTTAAATTTATTTCTGAGCAGTGGATTCATATTGCGAAGAAAGAAAGTTAAGGATTAGCATTAAGTAAAAATCCTGGCAGTGATGTGTCATGAAATATCCCTGCAAAGGTGATAAAGACTTTGGACTTTTAAAAATAGATGGAAAAATACAAAATAAAACTTATTTTTCTGTATAATTCAAGGAAGTTTGCTTCTTTTAACTCAGTTAATTCACCTTGGAATGAAATTTAAGTGCATTTCATTTTGCATTTAATGCAGTCTGTTCTGGGTATGTATATTCAACTCTTCTGTACAGCCCGAGAGCAGTGCCCAGGAAGGGGCACTGGGGGCAAGTGCAATGTTCTGCCATAAGCAAACCTGTGGGGAAGGTTCTATTAGCTGTTCCCCAAATTGTGAAATATTATTGTCTCTGTTCTGTGCTTTTAGAGAGCTTGTTACTCAGAAGTTTGCTCTTTTGTTCATTGACAGTGACTCTCTCCTGATTCCTCTTTTAATAACTGTAAGTGAATTTAACGCTGGCAGAAAGCAGCAGAGTCGCAGCACTCAGAGGACCCAGCAGGGACCTTGTGCTGTGTGCTGGTTCTGGAAATCTTGCCATCAGCCCTAACCTGAGGCTCCTGTAGCTGCGGGCTCGGCCGAGCTGTTTGCTCCGTTCCCGTCTCCTCGGAGCCCCTCGGGGTGGGCACTGGGCTCTGGTCTCCCCAGCAGCCAGCGTGGGCCCTGTCCCAGCCAGGGCACGGGCCGTGGCACTGAGAGGAGCTGCTGGTAAAGCACAGCTGTGGAGCTAAATCCGGATATTCTTAGGTGCAGAAATAATGCAAACAGCATTTCTGCTCACGTCGGGGTGAGTGCAGAATGAATGTCTCAGATCAGAGAATATCTTCGTAGGCTTTCCAGCATTTCCTGCATGTGCAGTTGTTGCTGTAGTTTCTGCTGCAGAAAGAAGTTTGCTGTTCTAGCAAGAAACACTCTTTCTTTTTTGTGTTTTACACCACCAGCAACAAAGTCAAGCATTTGGTCTAAGGATCCAAAAGCCCAGGAAATGCATCTCTGGGGTTCCTCTTCAATTTGGGACCTAATGAAATATAGAAAATACTCAATAAAAGCACCTTTATTACTTTAAATGTTTAAATGTGGAGTTTTTAGCCATCAGGTTAATGTTTTTGTATCTTTTTTTGATTTGATTGTGAGCACTTTTCCAGGTATCTCTGCCACTTGAGCACTAATTGGATTTCCACAGATAAACGGTGCTAGCTGCAGCCCTTACATCACTGTGTTTTTACTTCATCATCATTTTATTTGTTTTTACTGTAAAGGTTAATAAATCTTGGTGTGTTTAGAGTATGAAACAAGGCAGGCAGGCAAAGAACTGCAGCGTGGAGGGGTGAAGTTTTATATGCTGCTTTCTCAAGTCGGGGGTGGGAGGAGGAGCAGCTGCCCTTTGTGGTGGTTCTAATGGGCTGCTGGGTGTGTTAGGCACCCGGGGAGTGATCCATAATCCTTGAGATAAAAAGCGTTGATCTCTCCACTAGTTCTCAGACAGAGCTGTAAGGCACTGGAATTGGGTTACCATTGATTTAAGGTGGGGAGAAGACTGTGTAGTGTGGGTCTGCTTAAAAAGAGATATGCGGGATTTATTTAGCTTATTTAATTTTTTAAAGAATATTGGAAGCCTTTCAGTGCAAATGCGCCAGAGTTCCCTGTGGATTCTCAAGGAAGTTAATATAGTACTTGCCAGTATTTGAGGGAAGAACGTACTGAATGGCAGATTTTAGTCAAAATTTAGGCTGTAAATAAATTTCCATGAGAATTTATCTAGGTCCCAGATGTTTGCTGTCTCATTCATTTGTTCAGGGAAGTGTGTATTTTTTATCCTTCTCACGGTTTCCTGGGAAGGTGAGTTTGACTTCCTACCGCAGCAGAGGTTTTCCAGCCACGAAGGCAGTGCAGAAGCCCTTTTTGGTCCTACAGGGATTGAAACTAGTGCATTTCAAACACCAAATTTTGGACTTCGTGGCTTGATAGAAATCGATTGACCAGCCTGTACTTGAGCCAAAGCAGCATTAAAGACTGAATGTACTTTTTTTCTCTTACAAAGATATAAAAATGCTTTGTAGCTCCTTTGGATCAGGTGCAGACTCCTGAGAAAACTGCATTACAGCCTCGGGTTTCCAGTCGTTCCAGTCGGTAGCAGCAGTGGCCGTTCTTCCCTTGGTGTTAATTCCCTGCTGTGGACCCAGATTTCAGAGAGATTGTTGATGCTTTCTGCAGCATTTGTCAAGGAAATGACTGCTTTCTTTTTTTTTCCTGAAGTGAGTAATTGTTTATTAATTTTTCAGCACATAAAGAGCATAATTATAATAGTCCCTGACATGTGCTGGCTGTGCCAAGGTTTAAGAAAAATAAAACCCAGTAGAAGTGCTGTTTTGAACCATCTCTGATTTTTCAGGCCTTCCTGCTTAGGACCCAAATTTCTATGTAGGAATTTGGGACAAGCACACAGGCATCAGTTTAATTCTCTGTAGAACTACTTCTCTTGGATCTTTTAACTCAGTTTAGGACGGTGGGATCTTGCTCAGGTGTTTCGAGAAAGAAGAGTAGGTGATCAGGGTGCTGGATTTTTTGGTACATGCAATTTTTTGGGGTGCACAGTGCTGTATAGGTTGAGCAGCATCCTGGATTTGTCCTAACACTTATAGGCTTTGTTTCTTTAAGCAGCGAATATAACATCCATGAAAAATGCTAGATTGACCCCAGGGGAAAATGAAGTGAGCCCGTTGTTTTCAGAATATTTATGGTCTGGACAGCTACCGTGGAAATGCTCCTCATGTTTGCCATTTTACTGTGTTTCACCCCTGTTACAGAAGAAGCAACCTAGGAGTCGACAAGGAAACTCAGTTGCTTTTGAGGCTGGCCATGCAAGTTGCTAGATTTGAAGGAGGAATTGTGTGATGTGAGCTCTGTTCTGCTAAGAACTGGACAAAGACAAGGGACGCAGCTGCTTTTGAATCTATAAAATTATTCCACTTGCAGTCCCCACAGACGGGGCAGCTCTGGCCAATCAGGCTTCTTGCCCCTTACTTCGTTTTTCCCTTAATGGGGCAATTAACAGCAGGAACAAAGTGCATGGTCTGCTCAGTCTTTATTATTATTTGTGTTGTAATAAATGTAGAGGAGGCCAGTTGCAGACCAGCACCAGGCACAGTGCAAATGCAGAGGAAAAAGCTCATTCTTGTCCTGAAGAGCTCCAAGTAAAAAAAAAAAAAAATCTACAGAAAAGTCTTCCAGTGTTTTAAGTCCTTCTCCTTTTGCTGTTTCTTCCCAACCACTGTGGTTTGCATGATTTATTGTGCACCTGTCACAATTTCCAGCTTCTTTAATGTTTTCAGCATGAAACCTTTTGTTTGTTAGATTCTGGTGATCCAGATAGTTTTCCTCCAGTATCTCCTGTATTTATTCCATCATTCAGATCTTCCTTGTCCTAACATCATCACAGCCCCCTGACTTCAGCTCTAATTGTTTGGGCCTTTATTGATAAAAGGAAAAAATTCATTCTCTAATCTACATTTCCGATGATTTAAAAATTCTGTGAAATGGGGTTCTTGAAATAGGAGATTCGAGGAATAGTAACTTGCTGTTTTTTCTTGTCATTTGAGTCTTTTTGGTCTAAAACATCTTTATAGCTTCTTCTGCAGGTGGGTTCTACTTTTGATCGTCTTGGACTAAATCTAAACCATTGTATTTCTGGTTTTGTCCAGTCCCTTGACTGTGGAATTAGAAGGATCTATGAACAGTGATCCTGTTCCAGTGCGTCTCTGATTGATTCAGCCTTCTGGAATCTCCCATTCAATAGCGATTTTAAGTACTCGGGCACAATTGTTAGGTGTGACACAGACTTCTATCCTCACATCATTCTCCAGCTCCCTAACATGTGAATGAACATCCTGCAGTCCTTGTCTGCCCTGCAGTTAAAAGAATGAAAATGTAATAAATTACAACTTCATTGGTTTTTACATTCTACTCTTGTGAAGGGAACAGGGTAGAAGGGATTTCTTTCAAAAGCTGCTGTATTTGAACTCTGCAGTAGTGGCCACATGGATAGAGAGAGGAGTGAGGAAGGTGAGTTGGAGGTGCTGTCATCTGCTCTCCTGGGACCTGGATCGTGCTTTTTTTTTCAGTTGTGGAGCCAGGGACTGATCCTAGTTCTGCTGTAGTGAGCATCTTGAATGCTAGGTCCTTACATTCCTTTGGAGAGATTGAGCTCAAGCAGCTTGACACTTGCATTAATTGTACAGCATAGCCCCAAACCTTCTCCTATAAGAAGGGAGAAGCAAGTTGTGGAAATTGGATACTGTCATGGAAAGTTATAAAAAGCAGATTCTCTTTCCTAAGTTTTGACCTTCTGTCTGGCATCTTTCTTAGGTCTTGTGGAGTGGGTTCGGTGGCCTTGTCGTGGCTGCTCCCTCTGCCATGGGTGAGACACGAGCTCTGGTCCCTGTGTGACCCTCGGGGACCCTGGGCGTTCAGTGCTGGGGCTCTTGCCGTGCTCCTGCAAACAGAACTGGAGGAACTTGCTGCCAGTTGGATTGCAGGCTGGATCCCCCAGCACCCCACCCTGCTCATCTCGCTGCAATTCCTTCTTTGGTGGTACTGGGGATCACAGGGAGCTTGCAGCTTCAGCTTAGGCTGAAGTACAAAAAGGGGATTTTTGAAGTTTATTTTCCCTCCGAAAGTGAGATGATTTCTCTTCAATAAAAAGTTAAAATGTTTGAACTCTAGAAAAAAGGTTCATGCTGCTTACTGGTTAAATTTATTATGGCTGCATTATCCGTTTAATACATTTAGTTTGCTCTTCTGCTCGTATTTCTTATAAGATGTTTTTCCAGCATTTATCACTTCCCTGGAACAGTTTTTATTGTGTTAAGCCTGATGTTATGAAGTCTCATTTGGAGGTGTATTTCTGAAATAAAAAAATACGTAGCTAGCACATTTTCTCTGCAAATAAAA
The DNA here is from genome assembly GCA_013397175.1 of Platysteira castanea. Taxonomy (NCBI): domain Eukaryota; kingdom Metazoa; phylum Chordata; class Aves; order Passeriformes; genus Platysteira; species Platysteira castanea. The sequence continues at coordinate 69,690 of VYXC01004610.1, forward strand.
TTAGTCACTGTATGTTTCTTTTAATGTACGTGTAAAAGTTTTTGGTTCTTTTCGGTTTTGTGCTTGAATATTATTCCTCTTAAAAGAACAGGAATTTTGTCAAGTTGTCCACTGTGTTCTCGATTGAATTATAAAAAACTGAAGATGACAGATATTTCACTTTGAAAGGTGACTACTACACAGATGAAGTTGCTACTTTTCATAAGGGTTTTTACTCCATATATCAATGTGTTTTAAGAGAGACTTGGGTCAATAATACCATGCTTTAGAATTCCCTAAATACATATTTACACAATAGACCTTAAAATATATTAGTCTATCATGTCATCTCCTGTACACTTCTATCTGGGATGTTTTATGTCCTTAACATATGATACAATAAAACTTTATTTTATATAGCATTTTTCATACAAATTGTATCCTAAAATGCGCTGTGGGGTTAAACGAGACTTTAACAAGGTTAAAATTAAAAAAAAGCTGAAGGGTGCAGAAAAATTAAGGGCTTTGCATGGGATAGTAGTATTTAAATGAACAAAGGGAATCTGAGTGGAGAATACACCGAGCTGAGAGCCTGTAAGTGTGATTGGAGCCGCCGAGCAGGATCCCTAGCAATGGTGAGGTTATGTGAGGAAAGGCTTATTCTGTGTGAATGAAGGAGGTGGAAAGGTCACGCCTTCAGGAGCAGCTGGAGGAAGTGTGGAGCAGCTCCTGGAACAAAGAAGTTGAAAGCAGGGACTGTGTGGAGTCACTTCTTTGTAGTGGGAATAGCAGAAGAGATGAAGCATGTTGAAGGGGAGGAAGGCACCGAGACGCGGCGTGCCAGCTGAGCTGCGGGGTGGGATGGGTGGCAGCAGGGTGGCAGAACACCGGGGATCTCAGCTGCTCCATCGCCGCTCGCTCCAGCCTGGCCCCGCGCTCCGCAGGCACAACACACTGACAGCTCACGTGCGCTTTCTTATGGCTGTTATAATTTTTTTTTTTAAATTTTTTTTGGTCACCCTATTCATGTAAATTAAGTAAGGCTTTTTTGTATGTGATAATTATAGATAAATGTATTTAAAGTAGATCTGGATTTTGTAGTCCTCAGGAAAAAGAGGAAGAGCAATTTTTCCCCCCGTCCCTGTCATGTGTTCGTTTTAATGAGCAATTTTAAAAAATTGAAAATAAAAGAGGAAAATGAATAGGTGTTGAACCAGCCTGTGATATGTAAATGCCAACTAGTAATTACCTAAAACCTCAATTTTCTTTCTGTTTCATCTTGCAAAACATTTCATTTCCACTGAGTGAAAACACTTAATTTGGGGCTCTGACGGCGGCAGCGCGGCGGCGGCTGTGCCGCCAGGGGGCGCGCGCGGCCCGGCTGTGGGGAGCCGCTGAGGGAGCGCCGGGGGCCGGGGCCTCGCCCGCGCAGGGTCGGGGTGGAGAGAGCGCCGGGAGCCTCCCGTCCGGCCTCCGGCCCAGCGCTGCCCTGCAGCGAGACCGGAGCACTGACAGCTACGTCCGGTCTTTCCCTGGACGCCTTCAGGCACGGTGACTCTACCACCTCCCTGGGCAGCCCCTTCCAATGTCTAATCCCCCGTGAAGAAATTCTTCCTGGTGTCCAACCTGAATCTCCCCAGATGCAGCGTAAGACTATATCCTCTTGACTGTCGCTTGTTTTCTGGGAGAAGAGCCCAAATCCCACCTGGCTACAACCTCCTGACTGGGAGTTGTAGAGAGCAAAAAGGTCCCCCCTGAACCTCCTTTCCTCCAGGCTGAGTGGGACCCATGACAGGGACACGGCCGGGACCAGTTTCCTCACCCTTCGTGTGGGTGCCTCTGAGTTAGGTGTCATTCACAGTCCGAGTTCCCAGCACCTAGGATTTTCCCTTTTTGGTCTTCTATTACCATTTTTTGGCTGTTCCCCTCCCCTGTGTTTTTTTCCTATGGGTTTTTTTTTTTGTTGGGTTTTTTTTTTTTGTGTTTGTGTGTGTGTGTGTGTCTTTTTTTGTGTGTGTGTTTGTTCGTTTGTTTGATTTGTTTGTTGGGGTGTTTTGGGTTTGGTGTTTTTTTTTTTTTTTTTGACTGCTATTCTGTATTCTCTTAGCTCCAGGTTCTTCATCTCAGATATGACTCAAAGCATGTTTCTTCCTCACCTTTGTTCCCATGAATCTTGCTTTTCTTCCTCCCATGAATCTTGCTTTAAATTGTATTTTTTTCCCCCTTGCTGTTTTACATGAGGGCTTTGTCGTTGGTGTTACAACATTTTTAAACTTTCCTCCATCCAACTTTGAGATCTGTCAGACTTGGTAGGTTTCTAGGTTATCTCTAGCCGAAGTAATTCCTGAGGTTCTGTATGTTTTAATATAAATGTCAATGAAATCACAGGAGCTTTAAAGTGTTCCCCCTCCCCTGACTGACCTGCAGTTAATTCCTTTACAAACGGCAAGTGTTTTCTGTGAAACACGATTTTCACATGAATCCTGGGGTGCAGATCCCTGAACTGGGACGAGGCTTGCCCTGGAGGAGGAGCAGTGCTGGAGCGGCGTCCCAGGCCCGGCTGGGCGGGAGCGCTGCTGGGACGCGGGAGCGGAGCCTCCTTAGTGAGATATATGGCTTCATAATTAGCCCCTTGCATTTTTCCCGAGTGCTGGCATCAGCGTTCTATGATGTGTTTCCCTGATTAACAGCTGCTTTGCAACTATTTCCGTGTGCCACCGATAACCATATTTGTCAAGTTAGTCCTGGCAGGGCACTGATTTCTTACTAAAACACAGCATTTCTGTTGCAAGGGGTTTTCTTGTTCACTGTTGTGCTGGGCTTTTAAGTCAGCCCTTGTTAAAACGTAAGTTGGCTTTAGCCTGATGCTTGTTAACAGGATTCTGGGTATCTCCTTTAGAGTAGGAGTGCAGAAACCTTTCACAGACAATTTAATCTTCCGAGCCTTGCAAACATACAGCCGTACACTGAGGGGGTGTTGCTGTAGGCTAATATATTGATCAGTTCCATTTGCCCTATAGCTGTGGCCTTCTGCTCTGGCTGAAATAGGTTGAGTGTTTGTTGATACTGCCATATTATTATTTTTTAATACACTGGAAAAAAATTAATTCCAACTTCTTTTACATACGTCATGTATATTGCCAGTGTTGATTGCTTCCGCACATGTAATGTAAACTGTCTGTGCATAGTTCATGGCCTGGGCCGCCTTTGCTTAATGAAAAGAAGTGTTGCTTTTAAACAGATACAGATCCACTCAGAAAGACAAAATACCATCCCTTGCAACGTATAATTCAGACTCAACCTTTACATCACAGGTCATCTCAAAGTCTCAGTCTATCAACAAATGCTATTTAGTAATAACTTACAGAGGGTTCCCAGTATTAGGAAATCTATTAGAGCTCTTACAGGCTGTGCTCCCGGTGACTTTCGAGTCTGTTTTCCGCATGGAACTCTCTTACCAAATCCTGTGGAACTTTTATTGATGAAGATCTTTTACATTACTGTTAATTTCCCCCCCCCCCTTTTTTTTTCTTTTTTTGAGTTGTTAGAAAATAGGCATTTGCCACAGTATTTTAAATTTCAGGGTTTATTTTTTTAATGCAACTGATAAAGTAGCTTAGATTGCTTTATTGGAAACCCTACAGCTTTGAGCACAGTAAGAAATAAGGCTATCTTTATCTTCCCTATTAACACAAAAGGGAGGGAAAGTAGGAATGAGGGACCTTGGCTGTAATATCCAAGTGCTGTGCTTCGGCCCAGAATTTTTCCAGCCTGCTGCCTCTCCTGTAGCATCTGCAATAAAGTTCTTGTCTTTATTTTATATCTCTGACATTGAAGCAGAATATTTGGCCTGAATTTATGTCATTTGTCCAGTTGCAAATATAATCTATGAATAGTGACATTGATCTTTTAATTGGAAAATCAAACTGTAGGACAAGACCTGCTGCAGGATTCCACCCATCTTCACCCAGTCAGAAAGATGGCTTTGTGGATCCTGTCACTGCAGGAGAGATGGTAGTGGGAAAGCAAGTTTGTGGGATTGACTGGCTTTTAAAAGCCAAATACACTATCTTTCTTTAATAAAAATATGTACCTGATCCATTAGATAAAGCCAGTGTGCTCGACAGTGCATGCTGGCAATCTAAGAATCAAAGCAGTGATACAATGCTCATTATTTGGCAGAGTCCTAATACCATGAAAATTTGGAGAAGTGTTACAAATGCTACAGAAATAGTATGGAACAATGTTAGCAGCTGAGTCAGTGCTATTTGCCACATGATTTTTTTGGCTATACACGGGACTGCAAGTCTTCTCATCTTCCTCTTCTTTTTTCTGTTGTTTAAATTATGGAGTGCAGTTGCTCTTGTTTGTGCAAAGAAAATGATCCATAGAAGTCAAGGAAATTCTTGTGTATGTTTGTTGAAAATACTGGCATTTTGACATGGCCAAAATTGCTTCATAAGTTGCTCGTATATACAAGATGAATTATAAAAATGAAGAAATTTCAGCTCAGCCTATGAGATGAATGTTCAGAGGTAAATGCAAACACAGTATGAGTGGGATTACCAGAGGGAGGAATACATGTCCAGAATTCTTTTTATGGAGTTTGTTGTTGCTTGTAATTTCGTTTTGTTTTAAGATTAAAAAGACTGTGAATAATGGAGGAAGTAATGCAGGGGAGAGATAAAATAGAAGTTTATTTTGGAGTGAAATTTACTACTGAAATGTTTACATTTTTATAAGACAAAAAAAAAAGCTTTAATAAGGGGTTAGAATCAATGAAATGTTCACATGGTTGTGATTGAAATAGCACAATGAAAAATACTGCTTATTTCTTACAGGTTTTGTAATACTTAAAATTTGATAATTAAATATATGAGCTTGCAGAACTGCAAGTCTGCAGGCCGTTTGTGTATCTCACTAAATGTGGGAGGGAGTGTTAAGTACCTGAAGACACAAACAAGTAATTATTGTTAGAAGGAGAGTGGCTTTGATATGTTCACGTGTCTGTTGGTCTGCTCATTTGGGCATCTTTCTTATTCAGCATATTATCTTAAGGTTATTAGTTTGGGCGCTTTATATTTCTGCATCTGGCACAGCAATATCAGCACAGTTTAAATCTGCGATTTGCCTGTCACCTGCATTTCAGCTGGAGACAGATCAAGTGCACATAAATGAAGCCAAAGTGTACTTTATGTGGGGTGTTTTGCTCTGCTGTTTTGTGGTTCAAAATTACTGAATGTAAACTTAAGGAAAAAATGCAGGAAAACAAGAAAATGAAAGGAATTAAAAACACCCCATTCATTTTATCCTTGCAACTTTGAAATGTGCTGGGACTTTGTCAAATTCCCGTTAAAATAAATATGTCAATTTCATCTCTCTTCCAAATTCATTTATCATGCTTTTTTAAAAGGTGTTTTCTGCTTTACCTGATGTTTAAATTGGATTCGCTCGTTTATGCTGTTCTTTGCTGTATCCCCCATGTTTTTCTTAAATGAATTAGTAATGACAGCGTACTCCATCATACCCTCTCTACAGCCACTTTAAGGGAAGCCTGGTGATCTAAACCTTTTAACCTATTAAAGATGATTTTCCCCAATTGAATCAGACCCACCACAGGTGTAATAACTAATCATTTAAACTACACCTGCTATTATGTATTTTTAAGCCATTATGCATGTTGGATAGATGATAATTCATGTTTATTGCATTGTCCAATGGATCCGTTTTGCCTACACTAGCCTGATTAATGTATTTAAAGAAATAAGAGATGCAATTTAAAGGAAAAAAAACATTGATGGAATGCACTGAGGAGTACATTGAAAGTGCCATTAAACCCATCAGAACTTTGCTCTCTGACCAGAAATGCATATTCGAAGCGTTTGATTCAAACACAAAGTGAAACTTAGTGATTTCAGGAGTGATGCTGTATTTTCTCTTCTTTTTCTGCTGTCAAAGTTTTGAAAACATTTTTGGAACTGAATTCTAGAAACTGTATTTTAAGATAAACTCTTAAAGACCTGCGTAATATGGGTCTAGCATATTAGGATGGTTAATTTTAGCTCTGGAGAAGGGAAGTAATCCTTTCCACTAGTTCACAAGGATGTGCTGTTAGCACATTATTCCTCATGATGCCACAATCGGAACAGATGTCTTTGTATAAAAGTAGAATGAATCACTGGTGCAGTAACATGTAATAACGTGTATAACAATGTAGGGCAGTATGTGGAAAGTGGAAAAAATGAAGAAAAAAACCAAATACCTTTCACTGGCACTCAATGGAAATGTAAAAATCTAGTGCTGTTGTTGTTGATGCCGTTGAGTATTATCCCAGACTTTACCCTTTGCTTGGCTAAGTGCTCTGTTTCAGGTGCTCTGTCACCTTAAAGAAGGATGTAAAAGTCAGTCTGTAGACAAAAGTCATCTGTGGCTTTTGCTGGTGTAGAATATAAATTTAACTACTTGTCTACCCATTTGTGTCATTCAAAGTGACTTTTTTGATATTTTGTTATGTGATCCAAAACATGTGAAGTCACTTCTTTTCTAGTCATGAGAAGCTGAGGTTTATTTATTGCTTTCAGTAAATTAGAATAGTGGCAGAAAAGGCCGTAATCTCTTAGAATCTGCAGGGAGCTTTAAGTCAGATAGAAAGGAAGCATTCTTACAATAAGCAAACTGTTACAGATCACATTGACTCAAGGTTGGCTTTAACTGTAGGAGCCAACTTAGTTAAGAAGACCACAATATAAATAACAGAAACACCTAAGAATCTTAATGGAATTTTTTGTACAGGCAGAGCTGCTCCAAAAGGAATTCAGCAAGAAACTTCTAGGTTGAAACACCGTAATTGTGCTGTCTTTTTAAACCACAAGCTCTGATACTTGTTGAACCATTTCTGAAAGTTGGTGTTGGCTCCAGACCATCTCCGTGTGATGGGTGTGTTGCCTTACCTTGCAGTACACAATGCCTAATGTAAAATAGGGATTTGACCATACCTAACTTGGATCTTTTCTCTCTTCTTTTTCTCTGATCCTCCTACCTTCCTCAGATTGTGACAGCAGTGAAATTTTTACAGAATCCGCGGGTCCGCCAAAGCCCTCTTGCAACCAGAAGAGCATTCCTGAAGAAAAAAGGTATGAACTCTTAAGGCTGTGATCTCAGTGATAATGAGGGACCTTGAATTAGTGTAAAACCAGAATGTATTCCTGTGGAATACTAGATGTTACAGACAAAGCAATTAGTCTGTCTCAAAAAAAGATCTGAAGTTTATAAGAAATATCAGTCTCTTTTCTTCTCAACTGACTAGTGCAATATTTGCACCAGATGTGGAATTGTAGAATACAAAAGACACATGGGAAAATTTTGGGTTAACTGTTATCAGATCTTTTCTGCAATGAGGACAGTTCAGAGTTGTAGACTAGCTGGTCAGTTCAAACCTTACTGACACTGGCTTTAGAATGGCCAATCTCTGGGTGAAAAGGTCAAATGTTACCAAAGGGAGCCAGAGAGCGGCAAAGAACTTGGTAAAAGTAAACAAGGTCAGGTTAAGGTCAAGCTTGGGGTCAACCTGACTTTCAGGCTGAAATGGTAGACTACTGACTGAGTTTAGCCCTTTTCTATAGCAGGCATAGAGCAGATCCTGACAAATCTTATATCGTCTTAGTCAGGTGGAGCATACTTTGGTCATTGCCTACAGAGAATTTATTTTACTTTCTGACTCATAGTGGAACTATCTTTTTTTCCTTTTTTATTTCTAAAGTTTTTATTCCACAACTTGCAGTGCAGTCCAGGTGAGGTTCACTCCGTATTTTGCTACAGTCCTGGGACCATACTGCTTACCACAAGATGTAAATAATGATAGTTTTAACTTGAAGTTAATTACATGTACTGTGGAGCACTGTAAGATGTTGAAATGATACAAAAAATACAAACTCCAAACTTCAGAGGGCAGTGACCCACATATACACTGAAGTCATAAGTACTTCAAGGTACATCAAATTCTAGAGCTAGAGATCTTGAGCTTTGAAAAATAGGGAAGCCTATGAAATACATATTTTTCTGTTTGGAGTTATGAACTGCTTCTTTGAGATGCCTGAGACCTGAAGTCATGAGATGGAGAGTTCAAGTGTATGCACCACTTTGCTCATCTTGAATAGCAGAGGACCTAGAAGGGAATGGCATTCTTGTGTTTTGGTAGTGATGTCATGACAAGTAGTTCACGGGCACATAATTTTGGGTGTGATCCTCTCACTGCCTGTCCTAGTGCCAATTAAGAGGACATTCCAGTCACGTAGGTATGTTGCTTGCCCTGCCCTGCCATCAGGATGACATTAAAATTTGGAGCCTGTTGGTCGCTGTGCGCCATGAGTTTTTCCTTGAAGTATGTGGACCTACGGGGAGTAATTAATCATAAAAGCTTGGGGATTTCAACTCTATCATCGAAGCAATGAAGCAAGGGAAAGCTGAGCCTAAAAGCTGTGCTGATTACCCAGGGTAACCTGATACAAAATCTATTGTTGCCGAGAGATCCTTAGCCCCTAGTATATCGTGCAATATTATAACTGCCTGATCTTCTTCTGTGCTGACAATGACCAGTTAGTCCTCATTTTCTCCCTCAACACAGCTGGGTTAGAATTTCATTTGCAGAAGGTATTTAGAGCAATTTAGAGACAAATGTCTCTGGTGTTTGCTCTGCACTTCCCCACCGCAGGCTTCGCTGAACAGTTTTTTGTATCGGGAGCTCCATCTAATCTGTTTAATTTTAATAAATCCCTGACTGGGAGAAGAGGAAGGGTGGGGAGATGGAGGCAGAGAAACTGTGGCCCGACTAATACTTCTTATGAATTACTTGGCTAATAATTACTAAAGAGCAGAAATGGTTTGGTGGAACTGTTTGTTTGTTCCTGTTTGTTAATTAGCCTTCCTTCCCTTTGTGCTAATTGTTTTTTTTTTTCTAAACTTAACCATAGGAGATAGGAAGGAGCAGGGTCCAGTAGTGCCTGTACCCAGCAGTCACTGGAAATACATCCATATGGAATGTGGCCTGTGTTCAGTGCTAGCATGGTACCTGTGTGGGCTAGCAGATGGAGGCAATTATTCTTGAAACGTAGATGTCTTGGCTGGTTTAGTCCTGAGTAGATGAGGGATTACAGGGTTTGGTAGGCTGTTCCCCCTATTCTCTGATATACAGTCCCTGTCATCCCAGTGGCAGTGTTTATCCCCAGTTGAGGCTGTCTGGTAGAGAAGTCCTCACTGCCAATTGAAAAAAGCCTGCAAGCCTGACTTTGCTTAAGAAATTTTGCTTCTGAGACTCAGAGACGTGGTTCTGCCTGGAATTACAATATTTTCTTCTTTTTTTATAAGCATCTCCTTCCTAAAAAAGGCCAATCAATTTTTATTTCCTTATAGTATTATTTAACATTTAGTATGGGAGCTGGGTTTGGTTTAGTACATTTCAGTGAGATGAGAAATGAAAGTTTCTCCAGGATCGTCAGCTGGACTGGGTTTGGTGAAACAACACTTGTAGAAGCTGAAATCAGGCGTTCCTGGTTCTGTGCAGGTCAGGTGGTGCTGAACTGCTCTCTCTGGCACATGGGGTGATATAGTGTTGATGACAGTTAGGAGAGTCAGGGTATCCTAGATTTGTAAAAGGGCTTTCAAAAGTCAGATGAGATTTCTCTGTTGTCTTAAGCGCTTTTAAACTCCCATATACAGAGGCATTAATGAGAAACATGAAGTTATTAGAATCATTTATCATTTTCTTTGAAGCTTACACTGGCATTTTGTGTAATTTATGACATTTCCTCCTTTTTATCATGAACTTCTTCAGATGAAGGGAAAAACAGCTGTTTCCCCTCAGAGTATCTGAAAGAAAAGAAAGGAAAAAAAGATGCTGTTTGTTTTTTGTCCAACTCGCTGATTCTGTTGATGACATGCCACAGAATCAGCGGCGCCTTGGGAGTAATTAGACAGCATGTGGGGCTTAAACCCTTGTGGAAATGTGTCTGTCATTTAACTGTTGTGCCTCAGATGTCCTGCACTGCTCAGTTACCCATCCGCTAACTCATGTGGCTTGTTAATTTTGTGTACTCTGAATATCTTAACTTCTGGCAAGACAGAGAGAGGTGGTGGAAATGCACTGTACATGGGAAGCTCTGTTTTGAGGGTGCTGAATTTTTGGGGCAGGGAAGGGGAAAGCTGCTAGGTTACAGACTTGTTGTGTCAACTTGGATGAAGAACTGTTTTCTTAGTTGCTTGTTCTCTTCATCTGTAAAATGAGTACAGCAATGCCTTTCCAGAGGGGGATTGTGGGAGCTGATGAAAGCATATGAAGAGCTCAGAAATAATAGTGATGGAAGAACAGAGGTGCATTAGAGCAAGTTAATTTACAATTGTTGAGTTATGTTGGGAAAATGTCCACTCAGAAGGTTTTATGCAGTGCATCAGTGTACCAGAAAATGTTTCCAGTGTCAAGATGCCAGACTATGGTGATTTCTGAAGAGATGAAAAAATTAATAAATGCTACATGCCCTTCCCAGGCAGAACTCAAAGACACTTGATCCCCTGGAAACAAAAGCTGTCAGCCCCAGAATCTCCAGTAGAAAACTGACTTAATTTTCTTCCTCTTTCTGTAGTCTGCATTCTTGGAAGTTGAACCCACCTTTTCCCTTTTGTCAAAGAAACCCAAATGAATCACCTTCAGGACCTGAGGGAAGGGGGCACAGCCCACTGCTGGAGGGCTTAAAAAAAGCAAATTCTTCAGCAGATTTCAATTTAACCCTCTTTTATTACTCCTCCTTTTTTTTACAATTTAAGTCCATTTCATGAGGCAGTTTGCATGTCCTTGAATGGAATCTCGTTACCATGAAAGCTTTTTTAGCATTGATTTCATAACAGTCTTAATTTAATAGTGCCGTCATTACTGAGAAGCTCTGACAGTGAGGCCCCAGCTTTCCAGGTCACTGACCTTTTAATTACAAACCTTGTTCTGATGGCCAGGTTATCGACTGGACAGCTCCCAGCTCCTGCCCCCAGCATGAAGATGAAAATAACTGCCTTTCCTCCCCCACTTCCAGAAAAGGGAGGAAAAGGAAAGTAACCTCTTGTGTTTCCAAAATTAATTTTCTCCTTCAGCTTTACTTTGTAATTAATTCTTTAACATGTCTCAGTGAAGCTCAAACAGTTTTTGCAAAGGCTTTTCTTGAGAAGAAAATACAATGCAAGCCAGTAGAGTCCAGTGCCAACTCAGCTGGAAAAATAGCGTTAGTAACCTATGGTGTCAGAATACCTATTTGGGCCAAACTGCTCTGGCCCTCCAAACCTTACGCTTTCCTAGAAAGTACCATGTTTGATACACAAATGTAAGACTGTAAGTGTTGACTGTTCAAGGAATGCCAGGTGACTTGTCCTTCTCTTCAAACTTCCTGTCAGGATATGGATTTGAGAGATGGTGAAGAAAAGGAGTGAAGGCTTTATTTCACTGCTGTGCTGGGGTTGGCCTCTCCGTAGTGGCTAGTGTGGGCTGTGGTGGATTTGTGCTGAAGACAGTGTTTGGAAATACAGAAGTGTTTTAGCTATATCTGAGCAGTGCTTATACCTAGAGCCAAGGCCTTTTCCACTTCTCCCTCCAACACTGAGGAGGCTGGAAGTGCAAGAGAAGTTGGGTTAGCTGACCCCAGCTGACTAAGAGGATGCTCCATATAATCTGTTGACTGTTTTCAGCACAAATCCAAAACATAGCCCTATACTAGCTACTGTAAAAAACAGTGCTCTGTCCCAGCCAGACCCAGCACAATTGCACAACTGACTGTGTGAGTGAAGCTTGTCCTGTTTTGTACTTGCAGCTCAGGTAACTCGTTCTCTATCTGCTTGCACCAATGCCTGCACAGACCTCATCACTTACACTTGCAAAGCTCCAAGCAAGACCTGAAATTCCGATACTGATAGCAAAAATTTATTGCAAGAATATGCTTACAGTTTTAAGCTTCTAGTACAAATTAACACGCAATGAGGGAACGTTCACTAGCATAGGTAGAAGCAGGGAGGTGCTTTCTGATTATTTAAGAAGTTTGCAGCAGTTGTTCAAGTAGCATAAACTAAGTTTAACATCTTGTGTAGACTTAACAGAAATGACTGTAGAGGTTGAATGGAAGTCAAGACATTCTGCATTTTCATGATGCTTTTCATTTCAGGATCTTGGAGCACATTGTACTCATTAACTATGGAAACTTTGCAGCTAGTTCCATGGAGCATGTTTGATGGTGTTTATAGGGTAATCTGTCATTATCAGAATCATTCTGCAATCTAGATCTCACTGTGCTTCCCACTAAAAAGCATCCACCTCTGAGGTAGAGGACAGCAGCTGTTTAACATCACTACATGATTTTTAGGAGAGGAAATGAAGAATACTTTATCTAAGTGATCTTGCAGGGGGAGCTTTAGGGATAGAGAATGTAATTACTAAGTAAAAAATTTACTAAGATTCTTGAAAAGCACTATGGGATATTTAATTACTAAAGATGGTTGGGCCTCTATTTATGACTGTGCAAGACAGCTAATGTGCCTTATAATATTTTGCTAGGTTAAAGAAAAATATGTCCTACACCTGTCATGCAAACAGTTTGTTCTTTAGGTGCCTCCCATCCAAGCTTTGGCTCTACACAACCGTGCATAAACGGGGAAATGTGATTGTCTCCCAAAGAGCTTATGAGAGACCTGAAGAATGAAGAGTGGGAGAATGAAAGCTGTCATTGCTAACAAACTCACACCAGTTTCTATCTAAATCAAAGTTAGTGGTAGTCACATCCATTTGTGGTACTCTGCTGTGTTTGCCCAGTGCTGATAATGATCAACATAGAGATTTCCACTGCTGGAGTATCATAATGCAGAAGAATAGATGTACTCGTGATCCAGAAATTAGTTCCACCTTTCTGTGTTTTGTATTAGTTGCCTTCTTTTTTCTTCCTGAAAATGATTGAGAATCTCTATCCATCTGCTGAGAAGGGAATGTCTTCCTGTCCTGCCACTCTTTCGTATGCAGGTCTGTCACCTGCTGTTCAGTACCAGCCTATTCATCATGCTGACTCTTTTCCATCAATTTTACCACTGTTTGTGATGTCTGAACTTGTCACGAACTTTACGGATTTCCTTCGCTTCTTTGGTGACAAGGAATATACTGTAGTGCTAACAAAATGTGATAAACTGCTCAGCCTTAGGACATCCTGGGAATCAGATATGGTGCTTCTTTGGAGTTGTAAGGGGTTTGGGAAGAATATAGCTGAAGAAACCCTTCACTATCATTTCTCAAGATTTGAAAGGAAGTTTGGAAAAACTAGTGTGTTTAGTCCCTATACACATGGAGAAATCAGTTTATTACTCGTCTCTGACTCTTGTCCCAATCACTAGTCATTCATGAGAGGGCAGAAAACCACCTGACATCAGGTTAGACATAACTACCCATGTGATGCAGTGTACAAAGGAAGCCAATCCTTTCTTGGCTTGGAAATTACTGACAAATTGGAGCAGACCGGTTTGATTCTTAGGAAGTTGTGCATGCTACAAAATGCTGTTTGTAAGCTTAATTTTAACAAATAATTGGAATGTCATGGGTTTAATGATCTCTCTCCACTTGGCTATCTGACAGTAACTATGTAATGTAAAAGAGCCGTTAAAAATGGCTTTGCAAAATTAACTCCTATTGCTCATTGAGTGTATTTTGAGTCATATCTGCCTTGTTTACTGACAGAGTAATGTTTTCAGTCCTGGTAGCACTGAAAAAACAATATGATTAACGCAGAGTGAATTGAAGTCTATCCTAGAAGATAATGCTAAAATAGTCAGTTATATTCCAAGGCCTGAAATTGTTAGCTTTAATGATGGGTAAAAAACACCCAGCCCGTAAGTCTGACTTGTAAGTTGAATGATTTATTTATCGTGTTTTTGAGTGAATGCCAAGTCCAAGAGAAAGTCACTTCTGTAGTTACAGTCTAAAAGCAGACATGGGAGATCTGAGACATGACTACTTCCTTGGCTTTGGGTAAATTTCTTGTTTGCAGCTTGCCCATCTGTAAAATGGGGTTAATTACCACTTTTGCCTTATTGACTCAGTAAGATTTATGTTAGTTATGTTCATGAACTGCTCTCATATGCTTATTTCAGAGTTCTTGGTGCTGCAGCATGTGATTTTTGAAGGTCCTGCAGTAAAAGCCACACTTTCAGAGAGATTGAGAGTTTACTTCCATCAGCTGTGTATGGGAGGGGAAAGCTGCAAACTTTAGAATGTCAGAATGCCAAGGCTCAGGCAGATTGCGTGCAATCCTAATCCAGCCCTGCAGCTTTGACCTTTGAAGAAAGATTCACCTTGAGACAGTTGAAGAAATCTATGTATGTTTGTATAAAAATATTTCTGTGACAGAAGGAATTTGTTTTTCATGGTCATCAAGCCCAGGATTTCCCCACAGTCTTCCCAGAGCAAGTAAATGAATTCAGCTTCTGACCTGCTCTGAGAATGAACCTGGTATTCTAAGTCTAAAGAGCCAGCCTTCCCTCTTGAGGCTAAAACAAGGATAGATGGGATAATCTGTGGTGTTCTTCTGCTAAAATCCATCTCAGACCTAATGATACTTTCCTGCTAGGAAAGATAAAACAAGTTCTTGTATGAGATGATTCTCTAGGATCTCTTAGACAACATTTCTCTTCTGTTTAAAATTATGTCTTGGGTACCTGTGAACATGAAATCCTACAGTTTGCTTTTCTGCTGCACAGTGCTCCCTCTTCATTTTAGTCTGGAGTGCAATCACTCTTTCCTTAACTAAGAGGTTAATTTAGTTTTTGCGTCATTCCTTGCTGTTCTTTCTCCTGGAGCCTAGTCCAGGTGACTCCACTTCCCCAGGTGCAGAGCAGAGAATTCATTCTCATGAAACCTGAGGCGCTCTGAAGTAAAATCTGTTGACTTTGTCATACTGTGCAAATGTGCATTGCTTTTAGCAAGACAATAAAGGGTAAATGGGGTGATCTCTGCTCCTGTGGAGAGGTCAGGTGGTTACATTACACAATCTTCTAGAGCATCTTGCAGCAAATACATGGGTTATATTAAAAGTTGCAATCATATCATTTTTTAAAAGTAAATTGCTGACCTTATGCAGTGGAATCAGCTTTATTGAATTTCGCCAAAAATGCGTTTATAATCCCCCCACCCCTGCATACACATGATATTCATGTCCTTGCTGCCCACATGGAAATGTCCCTTTTTACGGTGATAAAATTAAATTTGTCTTTGTCTCTGCCTTGCCTCACCTTTTAAGATTCCATCCTTTAGAGACACCAGTGGATATTCATACCAGAGAATGAAGATGGGCAATATCCCTGCATGGCTGGCTGGCTGATTGTGAGCCAACTACCACGGAACAAATAAATAAGCTTTTCACAGTTAGAGGACAAATAAAGCTGAGGACAGGTGTAATATGGGTATTTTTCCAGGAGTGGCCTTAGCATAGGTAAGAATTTATTTTGACTTGGAAGTACCTACACTTTGCATCTAGATTTTTTTCTAATTGCTATGCAATATGAAATGTAAAATTCACTTAACAGTGATTGTGTTACTTGTAGTACTGTGTTACGTGCCCTCCTTCAATAATAACTAACCATAAAACTCTCTGGGCTTTGGCCATCTACAGCCTCCTTTCTGAATTCACTTGAGAAAAAGGTGTTTTGCAGCATGCTCGAGAATTTAACACACTTATATCCCATATTTCTCTGCCACTTTGCATCTTCAAAGTACTCTACAAATATTAGCTGACTAAGCTTGTGACACTTTTTGTGAAATGGCAAGATTATAAGATTAAGGCACTTGCGATTACATTTTTTCTTCTTCATTAGACTTCTACATTCTCGAAACAGTTTTCAAACTCCACATTTTAGTGAGAAACAGAGGAAATACCATCCCCATTTTGGTGGGGACACTGAGGCAGTTGTATTAACAGTTAGATCTGAGATAATTCTAACTGCCAACCATAGATCTGTAAATAGAACCGTACTGTGCCATATTGTCAGTGTGACGTACTGATGTGTAGAGTTTTCAGTAAAATTACTTAAAGCATTTTCATGTTTATCCAGCATTCCAGGCCCCAGCTGCTCTGAGGGTTGGTGGAAGAGATTAAGCTGGTTTTATTCAATAAAATCAACGCAAACCATCTAAGTAAATGAAGGGGCAGATTGGCCTCTGCAGCGTTAGCCTGGATCCCTTCTTACAGCATCCCCGAGCCTGTGTTTTTTATGTAGTGTTTAAAAGACTCTTGCTCAGAGGTACAGGGAAGAATATCAGAGTATCATTACTCCTGCTCTTCAAGTAACCAGGAGAATGCAGCTGTTAAACTCAGGATATAAAACACATGTTTAAAAGATGACTCTGTATGTGTTTAAAAAAGAGAGCGAGAGCGGATTCAAGGGAACCAAAAAATAGCAGGTTCCATTACTGTAATTAAATGGCAGCATTTAACCTATCAGGCCGTTGCGTGTATGTGAGAGACGAGCAGGGAGCTGCATTTGAAATGATCACTGTCTTCCTTGGGGGATAGAGTAGTTAAATAATTTGTTTGCGAGGTGCGAGTTTAGTGTCGGGTAAAGCAAGTGCTTGTGTGTGTGTCTCTTAAAGCTGGGATAGCTGAGAATGGTATTTAGCAGCATATGCACTGTCAATAGGAACACAAGCTGCTCTTGCCCATTTGTTCGGTTCTCTGCAGAGTCAGGGCCTCACCTGGTCCCACGTATTTCATCATAAAAGGAGAACTTTTTTCACGCCAGGCCACCTGAGACAGACAGCAGTAGCAGTAAAAGAAAACCAGGGAGGAAATGGAGGAAGAAAACAATTGGAGTCTGTTTGGTGAGCTTTATCTCCTGTGGTGACTGTAGAGGGTAAGTTGTTGTATGTGGTCGCTGCACTTGGCGAGTCTGGGGGCTGTGGCATCCCTGGGGACCAGGGATGAAGCTGCTGCTCAGGGATCTGCCCCTTAAACAGCACATCAAACAGTCGCTTCCCCTGCCACAGTGTTGTACCTGTGCCTGGCATAATTCCTGTGCTTTGGGACTGCAGGGTGCCAAGCCACATGGAGAGAGAGGGATCTCCAAAGGGCAGCCTTGGTCCTTTGTCACTGGCCTTGACTCTGAACGGCTCTTTGGGCAGACCTATACAGTGATGTTGATCCACTTTTTGGCATCCCAGAGAAGAGACACAGTCTTCTGTAGTGCCCAGAAGGGAGTATCTTCCCATTTTTATTCACTCCCTTTTTATTTGTATGGTGATTCCTTTGTTTAGGGAATATTTCCTAGCCCAGGAACTCCAAGAGCTATCCTCATACTTCGAACTGTTTCAGCTGCCTCCCCGACTGATCTGACTTGTGTTGTATTGCAGGAACATGCCCATAAGTGTTTTTTAATATTCACTCTGGTTTCTGTGTGAATTCTGTATAGCCACTCCCATTTTAACTCCTGGGCTGGAATTTTTGTAAGGCTTTAGAAGACCCAGACAGTGTTAAAAATATAGATATTTCTGTATTTCCTTATTTAATGTTCAACCCCAGTGGCTGGATTTTGAGGGCAGCACTTGGCTGAAAGGAGACCAGAGAAATGCCATGTATTTTAGCACCCAATCAAAGCAATGCATGAATTTGAGTCCTTGATGAGAGTTAGAAATCTGAAACTACTTCCATAGATGATCTACAAAAAAAGGAAAAGGGATAAATACGTTATTTGAATAAATTATTTGTTGTAAATGCCTTACCTAACTCAGGTGCATATAAGGCATGTATAGATTCACAAACCTGTCAGTCTTTGTATATGATTGTGCCAGTCTGAAATGTTTTAGAAAAGATACTGTGTGATATTATTTCTCTTTCACAGACGTAGAAACTGAGGCAGATGGAGGTTAAATGGCCTACACAAGGTCAATAGCAAGGCTGGGAATAGAACACAAATGTGTAGAGGCTTTTTATTATACTAATAAGGAAACTCTGGAGGTGTGTTTGGCATGGTAATCGGAACCCCAGAGAACTAGAAGCAGTTAGTATGTTCTGTGCATGTCCCGAGGGAGCAATGATGAAACTCCTTTTCTACCTTACCACTCCAGTTCTCCGTGTGTGGTCACCATAGTTTTTACACCACTTAACCTCATTATTTTTAGTATTGTTAGCATTAGTCGTCCTTTGGGCGTTTAATCCAGGCTCTTTAATTTTCTCCAGAGCCCTGAAGAGGCTCTGTGGAAGGCACAAGGGGAGGAAAAAAAAGCAATAAACAAACCAAAAGATGAAAAATGATCTTTTGAAACTTCTTCTATTTTGTTGACTTGTCCCCTAATGTTTTTTGTCTTTGTTGTTCTTTCATCATGAAGGACCCTGCATAAATGTCTAATCTTGGTTTCTTAAAAGTTCATTTACTATTGTTTCTTTCTTCCCCACCCAAGATTAACATCCTGTGTGATGACATAGATGGTTGTTGTCTAAATGGATGTGATGTAACCAACAAAATTGTGTAGGGTGGGTGGGGAAATATTTATATACTTGTGTTAAAAATTACAGAGTAGGTTTTTCTTTTAAACAGAAAGTATTTCAACACTGTTACTGGCAGCGTCAGCCTTTAATTTTACAGGTGACTACCCTTCTAGTAGCATTCAGCAGACAATATTTTAATGGCATGTAAAAAATTTCTCAAAAACAGAAGAATGAAGAAAGAGGGTGATTTATAATCTGCAATGATTTCATGCTGACATGTCTTTTTATAATAGTGTAGTAGCATCTCTGTCTTTCTGGTGGAAGTGCAAACCAGATTTACTTGAAACATTTGTACCATAATAATCAAATATGTAGCATTTAGATGTAATTTTCTTAATTCAACTTATCTTCTTAGTGTGGTGACTCCCTGACTCCCAGGTGTCCAACACTGATTCCACTTTATAGAAATTGGGTTAGAGGAGCCAAGATGCTCCATAAGGCTGTGAGAAAATACTTTTCAGAAAAAGGCATGGGTTCGTGGCTCCTCACTCAGTGTTGGTTTCTTTACATTTCCATATGTTTTCCCTACATACTTCCATGTATTTTTACATTTTCTTAAAACATGCAGCTGTAGCTCCATGACTTCTCCATGCTCCCCATAGCAACTTCCTGACAGAGGGAGTGTCCAGTATGCCCTGTCATACTGTGTGTTCAGTGCTTTACTGTGTGTTCTTCAAACACTCAAACTTCATTTATAGACACTTTATATGATTTTTCCTGTGTTAAGTCTGTACAAATGGGTTTGGTTTGTTCCTTTCTAAAGTTTAAAGTAGAAGAGGAAATAAATAGCATTGAGGCTAGTTGCTCTTTACATGGCAGCTCATCTTAGTCTGCAGAAGCTACTCTGTGACTGGTTTTGTCTAAGGCAGAAAATAGCCAGGTGCTCCTTGTTAGTGTGTTTGGGGCAATCAGTAATTCCAGAGTAATGCAAGGAAACAGAAGTGGTGCATCAGGACAGAGTTTCCCATTCTTATGTATAAAACTAGGTAATCCTTCTGATAATCTGAAACATCTAGTTAAAGAATTTCTTATAATGGCTTGAAATTGTTGCTCTTTTACATGATTCCTTTCTTTTGAATGCCAAGTTGGGCAGAAGGAGTGTCAGGTTCTAGAACTGCAAGCCAGTCCAGTCCAGTAATCCCAGATCAGCAGTGACTGGTCCGAAGCTGCACGTAAGGGCCAGGCTTCGAGATCAGATCTAACACAGTCTGTGCTCAGCCCCATACCATGGAAAGGCCTGGGTATTCTTTGCTGCTGTAACAAAGAAATTGAAGTTAAAAATGTCTGGTTGACTGCAAATCCCCCCTGGCCAGCTCCTTCTGGATCAGCACTGGAATTCTTGTGACATGCTTGTTCAAGTTGTTGGAAACACAGTTTAAAATTGGTGTTCCAACGGTAGATCAAAACCAAACCTGCTGTATTGCCAGTGTTTTACCTTACTCGAATTTAAGACCACCTCTGGCTTTCTCTTTAGAAGCTCCTAAAGATAATATCACAGATCAAAGAGTAGCCAAAGGCTAATAATTTTGTTACTATTGCTCAACAAGCTGCTTAACAAAATATATTTTGTTCACACAAAATAAATGGATCTGAAGCACAAATGTTTTCTGTCACTGCTGTATTAAAATCTGTGGTAAGCTTTATAAGCTATGGTAGTGCGTGGGTTTCTTAAGGTTATGTACCAAACTGTCCTGCTTTTGGAAATGAGCATGTAGAAGAGATTAATATCCTTTCACCCTTACAGAATGTTTCATGTTGTAGTTCCCAATTTAATAGGAAATTGCACAGGCCTGGTGTGTACTCTGGGCAAGTTACTTCATTTCTGTGTGCAGGGTTTTTCTTTGCAGGCTGTCTTTCCTTCACACTGAGTATTGGATGCTTTGGGTCTGACTGGCTTCTGTGGTCTGTGTAGCACCTGTCACCATAGCTGCCTAGTGAATGCCTTTTGGGATCTCTTAGGAGTATTATGATACAAATAATGAGGATCAGGAACCACCACTGTGAGACTTGTTTCTGTGCAGGAATAGCAGCAAGAATTTACAGGTCACAGGTTGGATGTGCTTGGAAATGTACCCGTTTAGTGTATCTAATACCTGTTTTCTCTGAATGCCTGATAGTATTTCTAGGGAGGTTGTCAGTTGTGGTAACGAGTCACGACAGCACTATGGTTGCTGGAGTAGTGTCTCTTCCATTAGCTGGATTTTTTGCTCTCTAAGGACTTCTTTTAAACAAATGTCAGAGCCCTGGTTATGTACTATTCCTGATAAACTACTTTGGAAATGGTATCCTGGCATAGTCTTCAAACCCTTTGAACCCCAAGTAGATACTAATTTGAAATAATTTTAAATATGCGGAGATTTTTGTTCTTATGGAGTGTTCTCACATCGTGCACCAGCTGAACGTATGTCCCGTGTTCCTGTGTGGCAACACTGGCTTCCAGGTTAGTCACACACGTTGTGTCTCCACCTCTAGTCATGCAGTGCACAAGTGGATGTACCCTACCAGTGTCCACTCAAAGGAGGCTTTCCATCAGGCACTGTGCTTATGCTCATGTGATAATAGAAAGGAAAAGCTGGAGGCAAGAGACCTAAAAATAAAAATATCATCATCACAGATGATGATAAAATAAAATCTCCCTCCATTTTTAGGAGAGATATTTATTTATGTTACAGAAAGACTTGTTTCTTCTGTCTTTTTTGATGACCGTGGTGCTTTGAGAATGATTCTGTAATAGACCAGTCTTCAGAAGAAGGTACCCAAGTTTGAATTTATTCTGTGTTTTTGCATATACTTGTTGTGTAGGAATGTAAATGGGCTTTGTAACAAAACTTCTGGTTCTGTAATTCAGGTTGGTGAGGACTTCTGGACCTGTCTTGCTTGATTTAGTCATGTTGCTATCTCCTGTTTTTTCTCTATTTTGAACTATTTGTGGAGCAAAAATTATGCCTGTTGAATCTCTGCTGCCTGAAGATTTGTTGTAAATTAATTCAAAAACCAGGTGTCCAAACCCAGTTGAGGCTGTGATAGCACTCCATCTGCTGGGACTTTGGCATTGCAGAATCCCGAGCGTGAGTCCTACTTCCGTCCTGCACGTTGTTCCTTGAATTCTCCTCTTAATGCCTTGACCCCTCAAATGTATAGCTTAGTACTGGGGGCTTTTACTAAAGGTATCTCTTTCTTTCTTTCTTTCTTGTATGGAACAGAGATAACATACTTCATATAAGCAAGGAGCTTACTTTACATTAGAAGGGGAAGACCTGACCTCTCTTGCTGCAAGTGAAACTGTATTTTCCCTGCCTTGAAACTACCAGTGAAATGCATTTTGGATTGACTTAAAATGCTGTGATTTATGCTGTGGTATGCTCTGTGATATTACAATGTCCTTTTGCCTTTGTGTTTGATTTTTTCCCCTCTGATAAATTTTAGTGGGTATTTACCCAAAATGCCCGTAGGAGAGAGAGGCATTGTCCCTGCTGTTTGCTTCCTCAGAGAAGGAATCCCATGCTTTTTTTCCTCTCCCATTAACCTTACTGCAGTTTTTTTTCTTTTTCCTCTTTATTTTGAAATAACATTAACATGGGAGATATTTTTAAATAGAAACTGGAAGAAAACGTTTCTTATTCATATGCATACAGGTTACACACAAATGTGAATGAGTGACCAGAAGCACCTTTTTCATTTTCCATTTTGAACTTCTCACATATATAAAACTGAGAAGAAAAGTTGTAGTACTTGTTCTGTTTCTTCCATTCCAAGACATGCTAAGCAAGTCACTTGCCCTTTCCTATTCAGAGTGAAAACACTTTGATCCAGTTTTCTGAAGACAATACTCAGTTCATAAGAATATTTAATCAGTAGAAAATAGAGAGGATTTAGTTTGTTTGTTTAGTATTTAACCAAGTGAATAAGGCAGATTAGGGGAAGGGGGGACACTGGACCCATAAACAAGGTGATATATAATATTTTTTTTCGTTCTCCTTTTAAATAAATACCGATCAGCTTTATGTTCAGAGACAATAGGAGCCGTTGGCTTAAATTTGCAGTTTACTGTATTTATGGCTGTAATATCAAGGTGCTGCCGTCGTAATTTCATGCCCCAATGAGAAGAGCAAGGTCGAAGCAAATGCTTCCATCGGCATCTGCTAACACACTAACTCATAAACAAGGCCCGGCTGGATCAGGTGGCACGGAATAATACAGGCTAATGAAATACAGCACAGCTTTCCATTACTGTTAGTTTTTACAGTGTCGTCATTACGTGTAATTTATGTTTAAAAAATTCAATTTTATACAAGGCTCTGGGAAATAGGGGTCTGCAGGTCACCCGACGACTTTTAACGGCTCTGAGAGTCCTTATTGCACTCTACTGTTCCAACAAAATATTAATAATAAATAATAAAAAAAATCCCCTTTTACTTTTTCTCTGGTTTGCATATCTTGCTCTGTCTTTTTAATTACAAGTGGGTAAGGAGAGTTTGGGGCTCTAGATGATGTCAGGAGTTATCCCCTTTGCTGATGCTCCCAGAGGGGGGTTACTATCTGCTTGCTTTTCTTTTGTCTGTCTATCAATCACCCGGGGTCCTGTAAATGGAGTAAACACAGCTGAGGAGAGGGAGATACTTAACAACCTCTCTCCCAAACCCTCACCCTCTGACATTGCCCTCCTTTCCTCCATTACACTTCATTTTATTATAGACTCCAAAAAGCTTAGCCAGGAAGAGAAACTGCTGCTGTATTTATTTATTTATTTATACTTGTTATGCCAAAATACTTTTTATTTTAACCTTTTCATTCCTGGCTGACTCACTGTATAATTCCTAGCATTGTTCTGTTAGTCTGATTTTCCTTCCTTATTTTAGTGCTGTGCAGCTGAGGTTAGAGCACCCTTATCAGTTCTGATTGCTGCTTAGTCACCCTGATGGGTTAAAGTGTATCATGTTTCTGAAAGATTGCACTTGCGTAATTAACAGTCTCGTAGATGAATAGAGCTGTAAGAATTCAAAGCTCTTTCAGCAACTTTTCAAATTACTTTTATTTCTGCATTTTTCAGCCTGACAGTTGAGACCAGTCCAGGTCCCTTTGATGAGTGGGTTCCTTTTACTAAAGTTTGAGCTGGAAGTGCAGCAGCAGGATGTTTACATTCAAATGCAGTGTCTCCGTGTAATTCAAGGGGGAAAAATCAGAGTGATGTTTCTGAAACCTTAGGTTTTATTCAAATGTTGGTTGAGCTCAGCCTCAGGAATGTCCATGTGTGAAAGAAAATGGATCAGGAGACTTTGCCTTTTTGACCTTTTTGAAATACATTCAGCTAAGCACGGAGTAGCATGTAGGAGACAGATTTGATAACAGTCACCCAGCACTGCATATAACTGACTGAACAGGTGGAATCATTAGTCTGGATCAGATCCCAGAAGGATTTTATGATGATTCTTTTAAAATGTGGCCATGTTCTTTCTGAGCAGAGTTGACTCAGTGGCTTCCAGGAACAGAAGTATAATGGTGTTCAGGGTGCCGGCCAGCAGATCTTCCTTTCAGTCATAGGGTACGAGGCGCTAACTTCAGGTGGTCACATCGTTTGTTGTAGCTAAACAAGCTGACCTGTCCTACTTGGTTTTCTCCTTAATAGAAAGTGTGTGGGGAGAAAAACAACAGCTGCCACCCCCTGCCCCACACCCTCTCCTGCCTTTTGTCCCTGCCGAAGGGTGGGTGTGGGGGTTGCTTCAGGGTGGTCTTTTCGAGTGGTAATAAAGCTGGCTTTGGAAACCCACAATGGAACTGATTTTTTTCCACCACCTTTCCTTACTACAGCAGATTTCTTAATTTCACCTAAACAGAAATGTCTCCCCAAACCTGATGTAGCCTTCAGGTTGTGAAAATCTTGTGTGGATTACTAGACTGAGCAATATAAGGAGGAATATAATGAAGAAAAATATATTTTCAGTGCATAGGACGGGAAGAGGGTTGTCACTAATATATCAGAGCCTGCATCAGAAGAAGAAAAAGAAGTGGCTTGTCTAGTTCAGTTCATGGAAGGGTTTTACATTGCAATTATTGCAACAGTGTTTTGACAGAAGATAAGTAAAACTCACATCTCTTGAGTTTTATTTTCTGACTGCCAGAGGTTCAGTTCTGACCTTGGAGCACTTCCCGTATCTGTATGTCTCACCTCTTCCTCATCTGTGAAATATGGGTAACAGTACTGTAAGTACTCCTCTACTTCAGAGTGGTCATAAGAGGAACAGTATTTTGATGTACATGAGGTCTTTAAATAGTAATAGGTATTATAAAAGGACATAAACAGACAGTCAAGTCTTAAGAGTTCTTGTACAAAAGAGCTCTTTATACAACACCCGAGGTGCAGGCACCAAGAGATGCTTGTGACAACCCATTTCATTCTCTGACTTGCTCTGTTTCTGTGTTTGACTACAATTTACAGAGGCTGAGTGATGCCTGCAAACTGAGTGGCAGCAGTGACAATCAAAAAAGAGGGTCAGCAAGAGCCTTTGAGTGCAAAACAGTCATGGGTGCTGGATTATTCAAATCAACACCCTGAAGTCTGAAAAGGAATTTTTTAAGCTTTGTGAAAATTATGACTAATTCTTTGCAATGGCTGTGGTTCTGTAGAGGAATGGCTGGGGGAAGGGAACAGGTTTGCATTCTGTGGGGCTCTGAAGACAGTTTCCGTGCATCCTTCTCCTCAGCTCAGTCCTTGCTCAGTACCCTCTGCGGTTAGATTATTCCTTGCAGATAGCAATCAACTGGAAGGAAGTGTGTGTCTAATTTGCATGAGATTATTTAAAACAAAAAAAAGGTCTGCATTAGTCAGGGTGATGGTAAACAACGCAAAGAGATGCCTTTTATAATATAGCCGTGGCTCAGCTTTCAAAGCCAAATATAATTCACTTACAATTGGCAGTTTCCTTTATTGTTCCTTTTAACCTTTTGCATTCTGCATGGACTTGATCTTGCTGCAGCCGCAGAGCAACGAAAATGTTTGTTTTCCAAAGTGTTGGAAAGTGGATTTAGAGCAATTCCACTGTTAACTGAGGTGGTTTTTTGAGATACCTATTTGAGAGTTATACTAGACACAAAGCTCCAGTTTTTGTGACACTGCTTTTGTATCCAAGGGCAGTGGTATTATTTTTGGGTTGCCAATTTCCTGCTAGATTAGAACAATGAATGAACATGGATACTTTTTCATGTAGTGCAGTGATAGGACTGTGATAAAATAAAGCAAGATGAGATATTGGAACAGATGACACTTGGATCTGGTTTAGAAATTCACACTTCTATATGTAATGAATATATCAAAGTTGAATAATTCGGGCATGGAAAAGTCATACTGTGTGCATACATGTGTGTAGGTGGTGAGTTTGAAAAAAATTCATTCCAAAGGGAAATGTGATGAATTGGCTATAATTGCCTGAGGAGAGCCTTAGAATATCTTGTCCATTTTTGTTACTGCGTGTGAGAAATGACCAGCATGAAGACAGGTGTATTTCTGAGTGCACAGATGACTCGTCATTGCTGAGTGTCCACTGTGCAGACTTACTCCAAATATATGCTTAAGGAATCAGCTCCAGGACTCCCTTGATCTTGAGGCCAAGATGACAAGGCCTTAAAAGCATCTTGTCCAGATGAATGTTTTCCAAGGTGATGGCTATCCCAGTCTTCTCCTCTGATAATTCAGAAGGGATGTAGTTGTGATACTTTTCTGTCTAATGCCACGACTACCATGGCCAAGACCACTTCACAGAGCAGCAGAATAGTCCAGGGAAGTATTAACAACTTTAATTTGTACTACTAAAACCAGGAATTGCAATGTCAAAGGCTTCTCATTCTTCTATCATTCACATCAGCTTTTTCTTCACAGCACAGCAGGGTTTAAATGGAAACAGTGATACTTGTCCCTAGTTGGCAAGATCAGAATAATCCTAGAGGTTCATTTTATCTGCAAAAGATTTTAGCTTTTTTCTCAAACAGGGTGAGAATATGGTGTGGTTAGGAAACAACAGACATTGTTTTCTGCCCTTTTTGCAGAATGAAGTGAAAATCCTCCATTGCTTCTGATGTTTCAAAGTGTTAAATATTATCAGATTTGCATGGAAATAGAACAAAATGCCACATTTGCAGCCAGCAACTAATGTCTCCATCTTTATGAAATCCAGTAGTTGCTGTTGATCTGCAGTGTGGGCATCTGTTTATGGTTTCCACCACTGGATTGTTTCTACCAATGGATTCTACCATTTCTACTAATTGGATAATTAGTAGCTGGTTAAAGCAGTTTCTTTCTGGTTGGACTTTGCTTTTTAACACGTATTAGACACCATAAATACTGCTTTTGTGAGTAGAGCAATACGCTGAGTTCTGTTTATCTGCCTTTTATTACACTCACTGCAAGTCTTGTTCCATATTGTTTCGTGTGGTTTTGGTTCCTTACTATTTGAGCCATGCATCAAATACAAATGACAGGGTGATTCTGTCAGACTGCAGGACCAAAGATCAGGAACTTTCAATTTCTCATACTGTTTCTTACACTGACAGTATTTTGTTGTTAGAGAAATCACTGAACTTCTCTGAAATGCTCTGTGGAATAGATGAGTAGTGTCTCACAGGAGCTCACAATTTCTCACGTGCTCACAGGAATAGGGAGAAGATCTGTTAATAGTTATAAAGCCTTCTAGAATACCACAAGCACTGTGTTAGTGCTTATGATATTAAATAACAGTTCTGAGACAGAGTTGTGTATTTATTTCTGGCAATATTGTTTGTGCTACAGATTATTCTGTCTAGACCCCCAGTATGCAGTGAAGTTAAAGATCCTGAAAAAATTTCTTGAAACTTAGCTAATATGCCCAGTGGCCTGGCCATTTTCTATATTGCATGTCTCTGTAATGTTAAAAACCTACGTTTTTTAAAGGATTAAGTTCAGGAATTTCATTACCAGCAATGCTTTATGGATCTCGAATGGGTGTGATGGAGAGAAAGTATTCCCCCATTTCTCCCAGTGCTGTCCTTTTCATAAAACTTTCCCCACTGTGTTCAGTCCCTACAAGAATCATGTGAGAATCAAGTGGTCTGCCTCTTACCTTCTAAATCTCTTTCCTTAAATCCATATTCTCAGTTCCTGCCTGTCAGAATGCTTTTGCATACACTGTATGTGTGGTGAAAGGGCCTGAATCCCTTCACGGGTTCCTCCCAGCAGGGCACTGGGTTCTGTGTGCTTCTGTGCAGGAGAGTAACACAACAAATGATACACAGCTGTCCAGCTCCCACTTCATGGCTGCCATCTGAGTACTAAATTATTTTTCTAGAGGATGTTTTCTTCTGTTGGAAAAAATAATCCAGCCGTGCTTCCTTCTTCAGAAATGCTGGTCATCATGAGTCCTTTAGCTGCTTTTCTTTTACCCCTTGTTGGCCAAATTCCTTCCATATGTCGTGGCCAATTACAGATGGTCATCCTGGCGTTTCCTGATGGCAGGAGTCACTGCAGCAACGTGTACCATGTGTACAGTGTTACTACAGCTCTGTGTGAAATGAAAACCAGGCTGCCCTGGGGCAATCTAATCATGCACCAATGGGCTGGGGCAATGCTCAGCTGAAAGTTTGGGCTTGGCCTTGTTTTGATCTGTTTTGTTATAGTTTTATTTCCTCCTTACATTCTGTGTCCCATTCATACTAATCACAGTCAGTCCTGATTTTTTTTTCTTTTTATTTCTGCATTTGTCATAAAATAAAGCAAATTATTCCCGTCTTCGGAAACGATCTAGACTAATTAGTCGTCTAACCCAATAATTAGTTTTTTGTTTCCCTGTCTGTTTTCATGCATTATTGTTAGTTTTTTCCCCTCTTTTTTTTTTTTACACCATTACAGATTAAAATGAGCCACATTTGCAGTTGATGGTATCTTTTTTTCGGGGGAAGAATGGAGAATTGCAGTAGAAAGCTACTTCAAAAGGAGCAATAAACTCAAGGATAAATTAAGGAAATTGAATGAGCCACATTTGGAAGCAGCGTTCAGGCTAATATTCTGTCGCTTAAGGTTAAATTGCAACAGAGAAAGAGAGAGGGAGACATTCCAGTGAATCCAAAATTGGGGAGGCATTACTGCTCAAGTCAGTGCCAAAATTCTTTGCAGCTTGAAAGGGTTCTGTCTGGCTTGAGAATTTAATTATGTGTGCATCAAGTGGGTAAAGGTGCTAAACTGATTTCATTTCCTCTGCTCCCCCAGGCCTGACAGATGAAGAAATCGACCTGGCTTTCCAGCAGTCGGGCACAACCACAGATGAGCCACAGTCCCCAGGTCCTTCTACACACGCGGTGCCAGCTCAGCCTCCTCACCCCGTGGTGTATAGTAAGTAACACTTTGAAAAATATCTGGTCCCAATTGCTTTCTGCTGTGATTTCTACAGTGATTTCACAGATTTGTGCGCCACATCCTAGATTTCAATTCAACTGATGACATACTTTCTGTCATAATCAGACACCGAATGTTACTTTGAATGCACTTCGTGGTTGTTGATGCCTGTGACAAGATCATGTTACACAAGGAAAATGAGATACAAACGATCACTGTCTACAAACAAATGTCATCCATACCAGCCTGTGACACCTCTTGACCTGAAGGTGGATAGTCAATGCAAATTAGATTCTGACACACTGTAAGGACGTCAGAAAAGCACTTTGTCAACACAGGACTCTGTCTTCCCTTCTAAAACTTGGAAAACTTCTCTCTCTGATCTTAAATAATCTGAGGTGTAGAAATTTCTGACAGCAGAAATTCTGTGTAGACTATATGGATGTGATTGTATGATTTTTGTGTACAAAATACACTCTCAAAGAAATTTTAAAGTCCCAACATAATCTGTGTAGGCTCAAAATTTACATATATATTTGCATTTTAAAACAAACCTCACAAAAAAGTATCTAAGCTCCAAACAATAAAAACCAAAGTACACACCATTAAAAATCCATCAAAAGAAGCTGTTCAGCTCACATGTGTGTCTGGTAGTTTGAAAATCACTTCACTTACCTGCCAAGTATAAAGAATAGGATTTTGTTGCTGCTCTTAAACAGCTCTATGGCAGATATTGACTGATGTAACACTCCACTTAGAGCTGTGTTTATTAGTTTATGGCACAGGTTTGCTGTTGCTGGAGACAATACTAGACTTGCTTTCCGAGTTTTTAGCTGCTATGGTTTGGCACAGTTTGAGATGAAAAACTTTTGTGATAGTGTTGGGCTCAGAACTGGAATATTTCTGGCTGTTGTATTGTGTGTGCTGGTGAACTGCAGGGCTGAATTCTGCCTCCTAGGCTAATTCCTGTCTGCTGTAGTCCCCAGAAAATGCCAGGAAAGCAAAATCTGCTGTCTTGCTGTAGAAGCAGGGCCAGATCCCTCTTGGTGCTGTCCATTGCTCATTCAAATAACTCTTACCACAACCCCAGTACTGGAAGAGTTAATCTTCCCTTATTTCAGTGTTCAACTAGTATGAGTAGAGCAGGGAAGAAGCATGCAGTTCAGCCTGGGAAGCACTGTCATCACTGTTAACCCTGGCAGCTTTATCACTCTTTGGTTGTTTTCCTTTTGCTATTTTGGGTTTCCTCAAAGCAGCAGCTCCCACTTTCTTCTTGCTAGGTAAGAATCTTAACTAAAATTTCAACATCAGAATGTTCCCGGTAACAGCTTGAAAGAGAATTTTGAAAGTATGATTCTGTAATGCTTGGAAATCAAAGGTGACTAAAAATACCACCAAATAAAAGCCTTTCCAGGGGTTCTAATTGTAAACTGGTGCTGTAGCTTTGTGATCTGGTTGGTGCTTTTTAAATAATATGAACCCAAAGCTTTTCCCTGTGAGGCAGTCCTTTTCAGCAGCCCCCACAATCGGGAAAAGGGTGACAATGAACTCATTAGTTATTGTTCCTCCCCACGCTAGCCATTTGTTGTAGGCCTTCTATTTAAGCTTAACATCTAGTTCTTGACTGGTGTAGTACTGGTGGCTGTTAATGATGGATCCGTCTTTGTTGTCTTCCTATTAAGTGCTTTCCATGGTATCAGAACTGCAAAAGGAATATGTGAATTTTTCTAGACCTGGTGGATGAGACTGTGCAGTGGCTCAGTGCTCTTTCAAGGTTTGTCATTTGCTGTAGGTTATTTCATCAGTTGGATGCTAATCCTGTAATGAATATTTCTGAATTGGTCCAAATCTGCTTCAGGACAGTTTTTTCTGTGGTAGTTTACTAAGTCAGTTTATCTTTCACAATTTCTTCAGGGGTTGTCATGTACGGAGGAAGATAGATACTACTTTTTGTGTCTATCTGTTATGCTTATCTTCTCACAGAGCGTTTGTGACACTGAGCTGGAATGCTGCAAGATTCGAAGTCTGAAAGAATATCTAAAGGACTAGTGAGATGAGAGGCTGCTCAGTCTGTACACTGACTTGTCAATGGGAACAACTCATGTTGAAGAGCTTATATTGAAAAAGGTTGCAAGCTATATTTGCCTTCCCCGAAGAAGACATTGAGTTTCATGTGAAGCAACGTCTGATCTGCTTGAGTTTAGGTCTTGAAGACTGTGAACCACTTTGTATTTGATATTTTTGGTTCTTTTAAAGCTTTTTTTTTTCAGTAGCTTTGATACCTCTACACGAAACACAAAGTGAGGAGGGTTTTGTGCTGAAAAGCAGAGGCTTGCGTTTTAAGAAATCTAATTTCTCTCTGCACCCTCTTCCCACAAGGTGTTGCTGCTTCATGTTTAAAAATTACATTAAAACTGTGAGTTACAAGTAAAGAAGTTCAGGATGGTTCAGAATCATCTCTAGCATTTCTTCAGCAAGAATGAAGCAAGCAGCCAAGCTGATGATCTCGCCAGTAATGCCAGTGTAAGATGCCCACTCCTGTGAGTCACAGCAATAAATCCTGTGTACCCCTTTAGAATTTGCTTCCTTTCAAGGAACAGGGATCTCCTGCTGTTGCCACTGCAGTCTGTTCTATTTCTTAAATTCATACCACTTAAATACTTCCTTTTGTACAATTGAACTTAATGTTCTGATGTTTTATTGGAAGTACCTGTAATTTGTATAAATACTTCCTAAATCTTGAAGAGTTAACAAGGGAAAAGCACACTTGTAAGCATTCAGAGTAGCATAGGTCTTCTATGCTGAACCCCTTCTGGGTTTGGTTGAAGAGAAAGTATAAAAAACTTTTTTGGGGAAGAGACAATAATTAAATTTCTAGTATTTTAGTTCAATACTATCTCTACTTCTCCTCTTGTTCTGGAGGAATAATTCCTTCCCTCCAGTTTGTACTTTTGCCAAGAGGTGTCAAAACTGCTTGAAAAAAAAAGCTTAAAGAAAGCTTGAATTTGATTAATATAGAGAAACAAGACTTTGCCTGACTGATAATAAAACTGATAAATGACATTTGAATTACTTGTAGCAGTAATTTATTACATAAAATATCTTTTATTTGACATGCGATTAGTTGCTGGAAGCATCACTCAATCTGACTAGTTTAAACATGCTCTAAAATGAACCCCCAGTAAAAAAACAGGGCTGTCTGCTATTCGTGTTATGAAATACACTAATCCAGCAGTGAGGACAAAAATCTGACTTTAAATATTTAAATGATTAATTTGTTGATTTTTTTTTTTTTTTTACCTTTCTAACCCATATAATTACAAGCAAACTCAGGGGAGTTTCTGAGCAAGGTGTGCAACCTGCATGCTTATCATCCAGGTATTGTCTGTGTTGTTCCCATGGTGTTTATGGGCTCCATTTATGGGGGCTTGTGCAGATTTTACACCTGCTTAAAAATCAGCTCCAGTGACTTTTTTCTTGCCATTTGGATCTTCTTTTCCCATCCCTGTGTTTTCATTATGTGGAAATCTGTAAAATACAGACTGTTTCCTCTTACAATTTAAATCCGTAACTAGAATCCAAACTCTTTTTTTTCCCCCCAACACCTTTCCATGGATTCATTGTTTTCTTTTGGAAAATCACCTCTTCCAGCATCAGTTTCTCCAGTTTTAAACGTGGATGCTAGTGAAGCTGACCTTTAGTTGGATGCACAAGGCCTAATTAGTTGCTGTTAGAAAAGTTAATTCTTAGGTGAATGAGGATCTTAAAAATAGTAAGTGTTTACTTTGGAAATGCAATTTACAGTGACTCCTGTGGAAATTAAATATACTTAGCGAAAACACGGACTTATACCTGGAGAAAACATCTGTGTCCCTTCCATTTGACTTTTGAAGGTCTCTTAGTAGAATGGTTTGGTACTTCCTCAGTGCCTAAAGTAACTGGGCTGTCAGTGCTTTTTCACTTTATCTGATTTTTTTTTGTTTTACAAGTGGAGAAATTGAGGATATGCACAGTCGGTGTGAGCATGGAGCTTAAAATGGAGAAACTCCTAAGCCCCTCTTCACGCTTTAGAGAACTGCAGAGAAAAAGAAAGGTTGAAGTGACTGTGACATTCTTTGTAACATTGTGAAGTTGCCGTGGTCAGTGCAGAGCCTTTACTGCGTCCCTCACTCGCTCACTTCTTCTCTCCACCCCCCTCACTTTTTTTTTGTCACAAGACAGATTTCACACATCTCTAAAATGAGTAAAATGGCATTTCAGCTTCTTGTCTTTATAGACTCTCTGAACTTTAGGAAAGATCATTCTGGTCCCTTTTCATTAATAATGAAAACCAGGGGGCAATAAAATGTTCTTAGCTCAAGCATTACAGGAATGGAGGGAGAGATGAGTGAGGTGAAAGGGCAAAGCAGATGGATTCCTACAGGTGTGTCTCCTTCCTGCTCAGAGGTCAGTGGAGCTGGGAGGGAGTTTGGGACAGCCCATCAAGGACAGCCATGGGCAGGATTCACAGACCCCTGAGATAATTAACCCTGTACTCAGCCTGGAACAAATTCTATTGTCATAGAAGGGTATTTTTAGTCAAAAGTTTAGGGGAGAGAACTGGACAACCAGTTACCAGAAATGACAGTGGGGGCACAGCACAGGGGGGAGGCTGGGATGGATGGCTGGGGTTCGCAGCAAGATTAGTGAGAGATCATTTTAAATCCTGACATGTACACAGCCAGTTACTGCAGCTTAGCTGACGTGTGTTAACTCATTAAGTTAAAAAGTTATGATAATTTGATCATGTGCCTAAGCTCCAAAACTGCAACTGCAGCAACCCAAAATACTCCTGGTGACACTATTCACCAGTTCTGATAGAGATGCCTTAATTTGTTCCGATTTCTAGCCAGAGGATAATTTCAGGAGCTGTGTCCTAAAATGCAGCAAGAAGCTCTGAGTGCCAGTATTTGGGAGTCAGATCCAAATACTCTAGACCCTAAAGGCTGGGATTTGGGACAACTTTTGGAGTGAAATACCTGTAGAAGAATTCAGCATATTTCCAAGCAAAATGGCAAAGCAGAAAGGAGACCAGTGGCCACCCATTTCAGCCAGTTTAGCCTCCTTCTGAATGCCTAAATTGAGATTTTGGAGAACATAGTGCTTTTATGAGACAATGTAGTCACATGCAGATTTGGAGACGACACCAGTCTCCCATCTCGTCAATTCTGCCCACATCCTGCCACTGAACTTTAGGCAAGATCATTCTGCATCCTCTTCATGATTAAAGAAAACCGGGGGCAGTACAAGGTTCGTTCAGGGAACTGCGAGGGAGGTGACAGGATAAGGCTGGTGGAAAACTACAGGTATCTTCTGATTCTGCTAGAAGGAGCAGGGCATACCATATCTTTGCTTTCCTCTGTGGAACCTCTAAGCTTCTGAGCAGAATTGTGTGTTAAATATCTCAAGCTTTTATCTACTTCTTTACCTCTCTCTGTAGATATTTAATTGCATATTTTCTCTCTGCTTTCTATGTGTGCTTTGGTCCCTATTTGTAATTTAAGCTTGAAAGACACTGGATCCTTCCTCATTGAAATGGTCCATAATTGCTGACACAGTTTTCATAAACCCATTTATTGCCCTGATAGATTTCTCTTCTTTCTTAAAACATTCCCTTCTTTCCTTTCTCCTGCACTCTTCTGGGTCTCTGGCTCTGTCCCCATTTTCAAAAATTGTGATAGTGGAGAACAATAGGTATTCAGGTAAGGAGTTAACCTTAGCTAGTACCAGCCTCAGAGACAGTTACCTGGGTTCCGAGTGCCTTCTGCAAGGAAAGAGTAGGGCAAAACAGCTTGATGGACCCTTTTAAATTGCTGCTGTGGTTTCTGGCCCTGTGACACTACAAGGTCAGTGTCAGTGCTAGAGGTCTGGCCACTGGTTTAAGTGTCCTCAGCCAAAGGCCTGCACACTGTGTGTTAATCATTACTCTTTTCTCTGATAAAATGGATGTACAAAAATGCTTTCACCTGCAGTTCTGACTATGATCATTTCTTGATTCTGACCTTTAGGTCCTCCTGGCTCCAGATGGCGAGATTATGGTGCTTTGGCTATCATAATGGCAGGAATTGCCTTTGGATTCCACCAGCTCTACAAGGTAGTATGTCCCTTGCTACTCTTACACTGTACTCTGAGACAAACATGTTATGCTGCTTGTGTGCAAATGATCATGTTGGTTCCAAGCTGGTGAAGCATCTCTGTTCTCACTGGCACTGCCATTGGTGTATTTGATAAATGTAGACACTTAACATGAAAATGCAGAGTCAAAAAGTGGCAAGCAAACAAAACAAGTTTTTAGCTGTGAATCTCAAACTACTAGAAATCAAGTAATTTCCATTGTGTATGCTCTTGTTGAAGCATATTCCATTCCTAGGATGAGGCTGCAGAAGGTTCCATGCATGGTAGCTAGAGGGGAGTTGTGACCTATTATATCCAGTCCACCCTCTGCAAGGGTGGAATGAGGCAGATTTCATGGCTGTGTCCAGACGTAGGAACTGGTTTTCAGCACCCTGACGAATGTAACCACAAAACTCCCCTTTTGCAACTTTTTTTAACACCTACCATAGAGGGAATTTCTTTTCTCATCCAGATGTGTGAATCAATGATCACTGGCTCTGTGATAAAGGTTGAGATTTGGGGGGTGGGATTTGAGGATGTTTCTGGTAGATTAGAAATAGCGCTTTGCACATCCCTATTTTCTGAAAAAGTTTCTTTTCTCCGTGCAGAAATACCTGGTCCCTCTCATCATGGGAGGCAAAGAAGACAGGAAACAACTTCAGAGGATTGAGTCAAACATTTCAGAGATGAGTGGCAGTGTGACACAGACAGGTAAAGATTAATGACTCCATCAATTCACCCCTCAAAGCTTTTCTCCCTGTATCCTCCATTCTGCCAAGACCCCCACCCTTTTCTTTCCCTCCATCTCCACTTTATATGGTGACTTCATTTATCTGCTCTGAGAATCTGTTCACATTTGCAAATGAAGCCGCCGTCATTTCGGTTTAATTTGAAATTGCTTGTTTACTGTCGGCACGGCCTCAATTAATTATGTTTTTACGGAAAGGCTCCCAACCTCAGAATATTAATAAGGGGAATAAAATGACAGCCTTTCGGAGGGCTGTAAAGTTCATTTTTAATTTCTGCTTCTCTGATGTTTTCAGGGAATTTTTTTTTTGGTGGTTTCTCCCCACCTTCCATCTGAAAATCCAAGGAAGGGTCAGGAGAGTCTGTAATTACTGTGCCTTCCTGACCTTAGCCACCTTCTCTGTTATTGACTCCATAGGGTGTCTGTTCATTACCTGATGCCCTAATGATGGTCTGGATTAGCTGCTACCTGTCACACCAATAGAGTTTTTAATTTTATTTATTTTATCAGCTTGTTTACTGCCTGGAAGCTTTGGATAAAGTGCCAAAGTAGAAAAAGTTCTACAGCTGGAGTCCAGCAGAAGTTCTTCAGTGTTTGCTGGGGTGTAGGAAGGGAATACAGGGTGCTCTCTTGAAATAAAAGTGCAAAGTATATTCAGTTGGGATGAAAAAAATGATGATTTTCATCAGTAAGTTTATTAAAGATATTGGGGTTGAAGGAGCTGGTAGGTTGAGAATGGGAGGATGCTAATTGCACTTTTCATTGAAGAGTGAGAGGAAAAGCATCTTTCATTTCTCATGATACCCTAAGGTCGACCCTGAGAGCAGCCTCTTCCCAGACTGGAGCTAGCCCCAGTGTTCGCCTGCAGGAGCCCCGAGATAGATAAATGATACAAACATTGTGTAAGTTCAGGGAGATGTACAAATCATAAACCAATATAATTAAAAGGGAGAGGTTTTAGACGGATATACTGTGGGCTATAGACATCTATACAATGGAAAGATAAACTAGAAATACTGGAGGTTAGATGCAGTGCAGGTAGATTACCCATAGTGCAAATAAATCATATGGATTAAAGTGAGCAGGCGGGCATAGATAAATTAAATATAGTAGGAATAGAGGCATCTTTGTAGCTACACAACAGGAAAGGCACGTGTGAGTGTGTAAGTGTGGATGTATCTCAGTTTAACTCTTCTGCTTTTTCCTGTGCAGTGACTCAGTTACAGACAACCTTAGCAGCTGTCCAGGAGCTGCTAATCCAGCAGCAACAGAAAATCCAAGAGCTCACCCAAGAACTGGCTGCTTCCAAGGTACCAACTTCCAACTCTTCACCTTTAGAGCATCGTCAGTTTTGGAACATGCATGGCTTGTTTTGTGGGCACATGGAAAGCACCTATTGGTTTCACAACCCAGCCATCAGCTCTGCCATATCCCCAACCAGTTTCTCTGCATCTGACTTCTTCATGGGTGGTGTAGTTAGAGCACTGGATATGAGTTGGGTACTCACTGAAATACATCTGATTTCGGAGAGGGCTTTACTGTGTAGTTTTGGATGAAGCTCGTGTGTCTGAGGCCTCAGACCTGTTCTCAGCTCTGTATCTTCTGTGCTGCATATGAGATGAAATTATTGTGGAGTTAGTCTACTGACCAAAAGAGGCAAAGACCAGTTCTGCAGAGAATGTTTTTTGTGTATGTAATTTT
This sequence comes from Platysteira castanea, assembly GCA_013397175.1. NCBI lineage: Eukaryota > Metazoa > Chordata > Aves > Passeriformes > Platysteira > Platysteira castanea. The sequence goes on from VYXC01004610.1 coordinate 107,170, forward strand.
ACATGTTTGTATTTCTCCTGTACTCTGTACATCCTGTTCAGCCAAGTATACACTTGAAGGACTGTATTTAAGTCACTTGTTCAGTCCAGGTAATGGCCAAACATTCTTACTATTTGGGTTTTTCTTTCAACGATTTTGGTCAGCTGAGTGTAACAGGTGGCCCCATTACAACCCTGTTAATGACACGCAGTGACCCATTCCCCTTGACTCTTGACTTGACCTTGGCAATAAAGCTATCAATTCTGACTAGTTTGTGTTGTTACACATGTGAATAAAGTAACCACTTTTAACCAAAATTGATTTTCTTTCTGGCAATGAGAATTAGTGCTTTACTCCAAAGTACTGCACAACCATTGGCCCCAGCATTCTATCAGTGAGTAAGTGTTGACGTGTGAGGTGGGGTGAATGTGAAGCAGTCACGTGGAGATGAAGTCTTCCTTTGACTCACAGACTTGGGATTGTTCAAGGCCAAGATTGTTCACAGTTATCTTGTGGTGTTCTCTGTACAGGGAGATTTTCCTGTGAAATCCTTTAGGCAATGCTTTACCTGTAGCAGGAACAGTTGTCCTCTCCCCTTACCACACTTTATTGTCGTGCAGATCCTTTGACGGTGTGTAACTGGTGGGCCACAGCTGACTCTGTGCTGTGCACACTGTGCAGGAGGAATCCCTCAGTGGCACAGCTGTAAATGCAACCATGAAAGCCAGTTTATGGTCACAACACTGGGCTTCAATTTTCCTTGGGAACTGTGGCCTGACAGTGGCCTGGAGCCAGTCCGGAAATTGGAAAACTGTTTTCAGGTCTTAAGTGTTAAGATTAAGAACACATGTTGAGCTTTAAGAAGGAAAAAGGCCATAAGTCTTGGTGGTTTAGAGAGTCTTGAAGAAGTTTTCCTTCCCCCCTCTCTACCCCCTGCACTGAAATGGTAGCACACATTGTTATGATATCTAAACCTCATGTGTACAAAGAAAAACTTGGGCAACCCCACAAACCAAAGAATAAAAGCTGTGTTTTCTCAGCTGCAATGTAAGTTTTTATATCTGCTTTTCAAACTCCTACTGGCATGCTGTAAAAAATTAAAAAGAGGGACTTTAAGTAATTAAAAAACGTACATAAAAATTCAAGGCTTGAATTTTCTACAACTGTTTTTAAAGAGACTGGCTAAAAAGCCCCAGATGTCAGATTTTATTTCTAAATCCTAGGCATCTGGCACCATATGTGTTTTGGAAATTTGAGTCCTTTGCAGGCCAGTGAGTGGAAATCACTCCCTTGTTAATGTGCTGCTGTAGCTTTCAAGGTCTTAGAAAGCCAGAACAGTGGCTCCTGGATTCTTGCTGTCTGAGGGCTGGGAGTGTGAATCCTGAGGGAACGCATCTGTGTCTAACACAGCTCCTACAGCCTGAGCCTCTCCCAGCTCCTTGGGTTTGAAGCCCAGAAGTCAGTGGGAGCAGTGCTGGCTGCGGGGTTACTCAGCAGCAGCTCAAGTCTCTTCAAGAGTAAGTAGGAACAAGCAGTTCTGGCTACATCTAGAGGGAATTGCTGAGGAGGAGTTCTGTGTTATTCCAGTTCTGGCTTCCTTTGGTGGGGAATTTATTAGAACCATCTCTGCAGTGATACTCACCAATGTGTTTGTTCCTAATGGCTTTTAGCAGAAATTACTGTGGGACATGCCAGGCATGAGTATTATTGGGTCTCATGGCTACAGGAATTACTGGAGCAAAAGGATGGGATAACCATAGACCATGATCTGTGTTTAGAAAACTCCCATTTCTCAAGTTCCCAAAAGGGTTAAAAGAGAGAGTGCCAAAAGTATTGTCTGCTGCATGTTATCCTCAGTTACTTTAATTTCTGCCTGATATCCCACGGCAATTCTGATGCAATTCTGACAGCAGCTGTACCAGGCTTCCATGAGTTACTTATCATCTTTCCCCACAAAACTGCATTCATTGCCTTGGAATATCCAAGAGACAGTGCCTAGTTCAGCTACTTCTGGAGATATGACCTGGTAACTCAAGCACAGATCTAATTCTTCAGATCAAGTAGGGAAAATTTTTGCAACTTTCAAGTATGTATTTATCAACCCACCTCTAAATACCACAGAGTGCAGATAATTGATTCTTTCTTTCATGATTTAGGAGAAATGAGCAAATGGTTTTAAAATAGTTGGTAATATATAATATTCGAATCTGTTGTCTCAGCTAAGTTCAGTCTCAGAAAGGAGTAAAGGACCTGATTCAGTGCAACTCCCATTGCTGTTAAGGATCCTAGTTCCAGTTCTTCTCTAGAAATAATTCACCAGGTCAGGGCCAAATGATTTGGTTTATCTCTCTGTGTATTGGTGGAAAACATCCCATGTGGGCCCAGCTGTGCCTGGATTTTCACAAGTGCTGGCCTCCTGAAAAAATAAATGTCCCCTTGAGATGCTTTAGCAATGGTTGTGCATGGGAGGCAAGATTGGAGACAAGATTAATTAGTCTCCCAAACACAAAGCAAATATTGAATAGTCTTGGCACCTTGAGACAATTATTATTTCTGGTCATCATGGGGATCTGTTCAAGTACTTCATATTGTGTAAGTTGTTTTGCTCCCATCTGAGAGATTTTAAGTGGTGGAGCTTATGTATGTTGTCCACAGGACTCGAAATGCCCAGATGGGAGCAGAACAACATAGGAAAAAGTGATGGTGGTGAACTATCTTCCAGTTCAGACACTGATCTTTATGTCATTATGTTTTTCATGTTCTAGGCCACAACTTCCACCAATTGGATTCTGGAGTCGCAGAATATTAATGAATTGAAATCTGAGATCTACTCTTTAAAAGGACTTCTCCTGAACCGGTATGGATGGCATATGTGAGCAGACTGCTGTGGGGAAAGGGCTGCTTTCTGGGATTCCCTCAGTCATGGACAGGAAGGGCATTTCGAATAGGAACTACCTCTATATCCTGTTACTGCTGTTTTAGTAACACCATTTTGCACTCCACTATCACTTTCTGTTTGCAGATCTCAAAATGGTTTTCAAACTGGCCTTAAATCAGAGATTGCTTTAGGGAATGGATAAGATTTTTCCTTTTTGTTTGCACTTCTGCCACAGTCAGGATGCCTCTCACCTAGTTTGAGGAATTGACTGCATCTGCTACCTGAATTCTGTTTTAGAAAGTCACTTCTGGATGCAGTTCCTTGCTCATGGTCAGGGCGTAACCAGGATGACAAGAGTTGTCTCACAGCAGAGCCTGTTCCTCTTAATCAGCTCAGGTATCAACATCTTATAACATAGCAGATGTGTGAAATGAGGTGATAGAAATCCCAGCCTGTGGGACAGTCATAAGAGCAGGGATCAGATTTCAGTTCTTGAGAAAATTATTTTTTCCCAAGTAGTTAAGAGTTTATCTAGCTTTCTGCTATTGATCCCGTCATTTGGATATGACTCCCTTGTCTCCTTCTACATGTAACTAAGACTTCTCAATGTTTCCTAAGAGATGGACTTCAAAGGTCAGTCTAAGATTGGACTAGGCATGTTCTGGATCTGAGCAAGTGGGCTTTTCAGAAGCCTGAAAAGTGTGTTGCCTTTAATATCCTTTTAAATTCTTGCTACACCTGCCATCCCTCCCAGGAGCTGCAGTAGGAAGCTTTGGAGGATTGAGGACACATGAAGTTGCTGGCTGTTAAGCTGGGTCATACTGGCCTCTCTGCGGGGAGAGAGCATTGCTTAATGACACCTTTGCAGCAGTGGGAAGGCTGTAACTGGGGGAAAAGGGCTTTTCTTTAAAAAGAAAACTTTTAGGGGGCTTGTTTTTTAATAAAAAGACAAACTTTTCTGCAGTGAGGAAGCAGCAGCAGCACTAGAACCAGGAAAACCACTGAGATTACCTTGGTTACTTGGAGCATGGTGCTAATAATGCCAAGGTTGTGGGCTCAAGCTCTGTATGGGCCATTCTCTTAAGAGTTGGACTCCGTGGTCCTTGGGGGTCCCTTCCAATTCAGAATATTCTGTGGTTGTCTCCAGATTGAAATAGTTGGTTGCTAGTTGTTGAATAGTGCAGACATCAATGTCCTGCACTCCCACGGGATGGGGTGAGCTCAGCCCAGTTCTGTGGTGGCTGCTGGTGGCAGCAGCAGGAGGGAGGTGAGAGCAGCTCCTGTTCCCACTTCAGTCTAAGAGAAGGCAATGCCGAGTGTGAGCACTGGGTGCAGGAGAGCAGCCAGCTTTCCTCTGCTCTGCTCTTGTTCGTGGCACTTGCCAGCTCCCCTGAGGGGCATGAGGACCCCCTGGCACACAGCCCTTTCAGTCCTTGATCTGACACCTCTTCATACTCCCACTTCTCACACACACAGGCAAGGATGCAGGGGAGTACTACATCAGACAAGCTTTTGTGCTTTGTCCTTCATGATGGATGACTCTCCAAGGGCACCAGTGCTCCCCTTGCACTTACCTTTGTCCTGTTTGGCACTTGGAATCTCCTGTTAGTACTGGGCATTAGCTTGCTACTATCATATCCTTGAAATCCACCTGGAAAGGACCCGGAGCCAGCTTTTCAGCTGGTGCGAGCTGGGATGGCTGCATTCAAGTCAGAGGAGCTGAACCAGTTTGTGGCAGCCAGGCCTGGCCCAAACATGTAAAGTGCATGCTGGGACTGGGAGAAGGGCTCTGGGTTGCAGTGAGCCAGAATGCAAGTGGTGTGTCACAGTGAGGTGAGAGCCAGGTGGGGAAATTCCCTGGCTCAGACACCTGGTGTGTCTGACTTCTTGCTCCAGTGGGAATTTTCTGTACCAGTTAGAGATTGTCTTACAAAGGGACACCCAATGTCTTTTCACAGGCAGCATTCCTGAGTGCTAGCTTACTTTGTGAAATTGGCAAAATCAGATCATTTTAGTACTTCAGACTGCCCAGCTGGGATATTTTCCCTGTGTACAGGCTCGATTGCTGGGTGCTTGTAAAGCACTTTGAGAATCTCTCTGGAGAAGTGAAGTGGCCTTGGTTTTGCTCATTTATGGCAAAGAGACTTGCAGTTTCAGTCTTGCTTTACATGACTTCCCTAGTGCAAATACCATTCTCTCTAATGATAACCCCTCAGTATTTATAATAAAAGCCCCTTTTCTTTATTTATAATAAAAGCTCTCCTTTTCTTCTCCTCTTCTCCTCCCCAAGGAGGCAGTTCCCTCCCTCCCCTTCGGCTCCTAAGATCCCATCATGGCAGATCCCAGTGAAGCCAAGCTCTCCCTCCAACCCCATTGCTGCCAACCACAACAGCAGCAGTGACATCTCCCCGGTCAGCAACGAGTCGACCGCCTCCTCCCCGGTGAAGGAGAACCACAGTCCCGAGGGCTCCAAGGTCAGCTGCCACCTGCTCAGCACGGAGGAGGCCACCAAGGCCGTCATCGACGTCACCAGCCAGGTGCGCATGGAGGTGCAGGGGGAGGAGGAGAAACGGGAAACCAAAAGGAATGATGAGGAGGAAGAGGACGATGAGGATGATGATGTTAGCCACGTGGATGAGGAGGAGTGTCTGGGTGTCCAGACTGAGGACCGGCGAGGAGGGGATGGTCAGATTAATGAGCAAGTGGAAAAGCTACGAAGACCTGAGGGGGCCAGCAACGAGAATGAGATTGACTAAGACACCCTGGCTGCTGCTGCTGCTGCTGCTGCACATCTTCCCCAGCCTGCTGCACTGTCCCCAGTGCCTCTCCCATTTTGTGGAGAGAAAAGCTACCATTCCCTCCAGTGATTCTCCCTTGATTGACCTTGAGCAAGGTCATGATTGCTTGGTGAACAACGTGATTGCCCTGTTCCACCAGAGGGCTTTGCAGTCTTGCAGTGGCTTCTCCTCCCCTCCCAGCCCTTCCTCCCGTGAGCTGGGGTCACTGCTAGGCTGGCAGACCGATGGCCTTACCACGCACCACAGCTACAGAATTCGCCCTCTTACAGAAGCAGCCGCCTCCTGCTGCATCCTAGAGCCCTTCTATCCAATTTCAGAAACCAGTCTGTCCTGAGCTCCTTGATTTCACAAGCCTTTAATCCCACATAAGGCCCAAACCAGTTCTCTGTTTCCCAAAATAACCCCATTTTATTTCTCAAACTACTTGATACTCTGTTGCAAAAAAAAAAGAAAAAAAAACATTTTTAGCCTCAAATTGCTCACCAGATCTCAGTCTTGGCTCTTCCAAACCTTATGCCAAGCCTCAAATTCCTGAAACTACCTAGCATGTAAAAACACTAAATTTCTGTGGGGTCCAAAGAATGCTATTTCCACCCCACATGCTTACTTACATTCATCGGAGTGGCCTGTTGGTAGGGACCAGGTGTCATGGCCACAGTAAAATTCATAAGAACAGGTGGCTTTGTTGATGATTACTTCCCAGTAAAAGGCTTTAGAAGAAGTTGACTCCACTCAACCCAATTATTACCCTTCCTCCTCCAAAGACAAGGAGCTCACATCAGTTTTTGGCATCTTATATTTTATTTATAGCTGCCCTGAATGATTGAATGAATGAATGAGTGGGGTGAAATCAGATGCTGAAATAGTTGGTTAATTCTGATATTTGCAATGGTTTTTAGCCTTTTTTTCTCCCTAAATGAGAAGAAAAATAATCATAAATGGTACCTCTCCAGTGACAGGCACCTGCTTCAGCTAAGCAGTCTCTCTAGCAGAGACAGCAGCTCCAGCTCTGAGGTTTAACCACTGGCCCTTCTTGCCCAGTCCAGCCTTTGTTTTGCCCTCTTGGGGCCACAGACAAACCAGTGAATTTTGAAACCTCTCATTTGCAGCATTGTGTTCTCAGCTGGTGAAATGGTGGTGTCCAATGATACTATTCACTGCATCAGGGCATCTTAGCAGAGCAATTCTTGTAACAACTGAGTCTCACTGTCCTCACCAAGCAAGTGTGCTCGTCTGTGTGATCATGTATAGATTTCAATTATAAAATATGATTGTATATAATTGTAATAAATACGAGTTACCACTATTTAACACCAGGCTATTACTGGATTACTGTGACTCTTATTTTGGGGAGAAATATGCATGTAGGGTGGTCAAGGGAGGGGAAAGGGATGGTTACAGAAATCTGGTCCTTTTAAAATGTTTTCCAAAGGCCATTTGTGGTTGGTTTTCTGACCGCTCCAGTCCTAGGCGATATCAGCAGGAGGCAGTGGTGTAAATGCAGTGTAAGGTACACTACAAACAGCTCCAGGAGCGTGGTAATGCTGTGTTGTGTCTGATGGTGCAGAGGTTGTGCTGGATGTAGCCCCTGGTGAGTGCAGTGCAGTTATTCTGTGCCTCTGCTCCCAGCAGGAGGCTCTGCAGGGTGTGGAATAATGCTGCATCCTGCTCCTTCCACCAGCAGCAGGAGGTGCTGAAGGGAGTGTGTGAGATATCCATGGCCCCTCAGCCTTATCTCCAGGAGGGAATGCTGTGCTGGATCCCATGACTGGTCTAACCCTGCCACCCCAGTCCAGAAGCCACCGAAGGAGATGGTGTGCAGCAAGTACACTGGGGCTGCTACAGGTCCATCATTGTTCAACAGAAGGATTTGGCTCCGTCTGAAAAATCAGGGATTTACTTGATTCCCAAGTATTTGGGTGTCTGGTACACAGTGACATTTTCCTGCTCGGGGAAGCAAAAGGGACCTTCATATTACTGTATTTAGACCTGCTGCTGAATGTGATGATTTCTCATGCCTTAAATGGACGAATATCTTCCCCAGGAGTGAGTGTGTGTGTGTCTCTCTCTCCCTCTCAGTCTCTCTCTCCACTGTTTAACGTTCACAGAGGACGTCACGTTTAGCTAAAACAGGGCAAATTTGAAAGTGTTTAAAAGGAAAGGCTTTTCTTAAGAGATGACACTTTTCATTTCTCCAAGTCAAGAATCTTTGTGAAAAGAAAACACAACAACACAGGGATGTGATGAAAAAGTATTGTCCTGGCTGTATACATTTTACATACATAGAAGGTTTTGAAAATAGAAAGTGCCTGGACAACAGCAGTTGGTGAAATGTGGAAAATATGTTGCTGAGGTATGTGCCTTGCAGAGTGACTTACAAGGTTTATAGTACAAGCATCCCTGTGGGTTCATTTTTCCCCCCTTTTCTTCCACGTTGCCAGTGTTCAATTCATTTACCACAGGATTTCTGGTGCAGAGTAAAAGGCAGTTTTCTTTAACTGCTTTTCTCTCCCTTAGTTTTTCTTTCTTACTACCTTTACCAATTCTGTAGTTTTTCTGTATATTATACCAGTTCTAAAGTTTTTCCTTTCTCCAACCTGATGAATCCCAGAAAACTCCATCGAGGCCATTGTTGCTCAAACATGTAACTCTGTGCCTCTGGCCACTGATGGGGTGTTTGTGTATTTTGTTGAAGAGATCCAACTCACCAGCAGAGAATTTGGAAGAAGCCAGACCTTCTAACCAGCAGGTACTGTCATGAATCACAAGTTCTATTCCTCTGTGTCGTGTTCCTGCTCTTTCCAGCATAGCAACAGTTGTAGGAAGAGGATTTTGGTCCTTGTAGGCTCACTAATATCTTGTAATTTTTTCTTCGTTTTTTGCTAGAAACAAACTTCTTAGCTCAGCTGCCCTGTGAAATGCTTACCCCACTGGCCTGTTGGCACTGACAGTGGCATCCCGTTAACTGAAAGATAACCAGGTAGAGCAGCAGCAGTTCCCTACCACCTGGCTTATTCAAGGACTGGTTTACTGTGTACTCTGTTTTTACTCTATTTTACACAGGAAGAAGAATAACACACCTGAGAGTTGAGTTCAGTGGGTTCCTCACATGGTTTCTGTAGGTCCTTAAAAGCATAGAGAGAAGAGGTGAAGGGAGCTTCCTCTGGACGGTGTCATCTGGACATATTTCAGTGAATGCCTCTGACCCTGTGCTCTCTCCTAGAGGGAACAATATCAAAATTCTTCCCAGTAATTCGAGAATATAAAAACTCCCTTTTCAATAGCTGCAGGAGAAATATGGGCTACTCAAAAGGGGGAAAGGTTTAAAAGAGATGTCTCCTGATCATCTCCCTCCAACCTTCCTTACCCCCAAATGTGCCAAATTGGTCCTATGTGCATCTTTGTCAAAAGCAGGAAGAATCCTATTTTTACTGTCTTTTGTGTGTTGCTGGTGTAACCAAGCAGTGTTTGGGATCAGAAGGAAGAGGATACTTTGCAAAGTGTTTTCCAGAGCTGGGACACAGCTCTGTGAGACAGCTATGACAAGTTTCCAGGAAAGCCACCTTTGGGAACCAGATGTTGTACAAGGCTCTCAGCTTGTACAGCCCCCAACCCCATGAACTCCGTGCCCTGGAGCAAGAGCCCCAGGCCTGTTCTGGCCACCACCCAGCTGTGGCCACTGGCCTGAGGGCTGGGCTGTGCAGGTGTGAGTGAGGAGCTGCTCAGCACCTCAGCCTGCCCTGAGACACACACTTGGATCTGGCCTTTCCTTGCTGCAGCTCGGGTTCTTCTGGCAAGTAAGTGCTCTTTTAAAACTGCTCTCTCTTAATTTTATCTTTGGTAGAGGGGAGGACGGGTTGCTAGAAGGTCCATCCTGGTGTGTGCTGGTGGAAGAAAGTGTGGTGTTTGTTGGACTGTGGAAAAGCCCAGGTGGTGTCTCCTCCATTGCTGGCATTTGCAGTACTTGCTGCAGGAACAGAGGCTCCTTGCTTTTCCTGTGCTGGCGCAGTGCTGTGCTTGGGGAAAACAAAGGCTCAGGCAGCAGGTCCAGAGCAGCATTTTGTTGCAAACCTGTAAAGTCAAGGTCTCCACGCCTGATTAAACGCTTCACACCCAGCAGCAGGCTGTGGAGAACGAAGTGTGTGCCAAGGGCTTTGGCACAGGAAGCTTTGGAAGGCCCTTTCTGTGTGGTGGTGCTTTATGTTAAGCACAAATTGTTTGTGGTGGCGACCCTGCATACCAAAAACTGGTGAGCTTGAGCTGTGAGTTTTCCAGCCCTCTCATACCACTGGGTGCTATGCAAGTGCAGAGCAAAAGAAAGGCTTGATCTCCAGGGATGGAAACATAAATAAAGGGGTGCTGGAAGGTGAAACAAGGGAAATTATTTACCTAAGGGTACAGGAGAGAGCTTCCAGCTTTCTTCATTTTCCCTTTCATTGTCTTATCTGCAGACTATGCTGCGTCCTCAGGAGTCAGCCTTGACAGGCACCTTTGGAGCTGTGTCCACGTATTGTGCTGTGAAAGGGCGGCTCTCACCACTATGTACGCTCTTAAAAGAATACAAAAAAGTGGAAATGTACTTAGGGTGGGTTTTGGGGTGTCAGGGGAGAGGGAAGATGGAGATCAGGGCCTGACTTCTCCACTTGCTGTGCAGTACAAGCTGCACACTTTTAGATTGAGGGGCTGGCATGGTCTGTCCCAGATCAGGAAAAAAAACAGTCCCATCCCCAAAAGGGAGCAAACACTAACCTAATAAAGGCACCAGCTGGACGAAGGCAAAGCCATCTCTTTGGGAAAAAAAAAAACCAACCCCAACCTCCTTTCTTTAGAAAAATAATATATTTCATCCAAATAAGGTAAAAATATTTGAAATGGGGCAGAAGTGAGCACTAGGCAGCATCTGTCAGGCCCTTTCTGAAAAGGGGAAGATTATTAAAACTCAATTACAATTTATTTCTGTAAAGTGTCTTTCAGGCTAAAAATCTCCCCAAATGCTTTGCAAGGACTGCTCAGGGATTACTTACAGTATCGAGCCTCCTAGAACAACACCCTGTTTTCGTACCAAGCCCTCCTTTTCTGCATCTGCTGAAGGAATTCATCCTTCAGGATTTTATTTTGTTTCTTCTATGTTTGTCAAAATAATGAGAGATGTTTTATGATGCTGACTGCAAGAACAGCCTGAAGAGGAATAGGAGGGTGACACTGCATTTTTTTTCTGGTTTAGGTAAAATACTTGCTTTTCTTTAGAACTGTGTCTCCTGTGTGAGAAGGTGATTGGCTGGGTAGGGCTGATTCAGAGGATCAAGAAGTACAACTGGCTTATTTGTTGCCTATTTTTCTTTCTATGCCCATCACTTTGCCAGGCTGCTTGCCTATGTCTCAGTCCCTTTGCTTGGCAAGGCTGTTCTGTGCAACATCCTTGTTGGTTTTTCACCTTCCATCATGTCTATCTCCTCGTGCTCTTTCCTTTCTAACACTTCTCAGACTACTTCTAACTTTATACCTTTGCTTCTGTAGCTACTACTGAGGTTTTGTGTGTGTGCAGCTAGAGTAACACCTGTCTAAAGTTAATTTCTTTAACTGATTTAATTAAACCCACGCAAAATCTGGGGTGGACATTCTTCCATCTCTTTGAGCAGATTTGCTTTACTAAGCAGTTCCAACTTTGTGCATGCACAAAGGACTGGGTGCTAAATGCTGCAGCTTTCCTGTGTAGATGAATTATCCCTTGCTTTCTGCCCCCTCACACTGTCAACAGGTCCTATCTCTGCGTGCCTGTTCGCTTGCTTACCTGCCTTCTTTTTTGCAGTAATAGCAACCCTTCCATGGCAGCAGTGGCAGGTTTTGGGTGTGAGATGGAGCTTGGGGCTCCCTCCTGCTTCACAGGCTCTTCTGTTTGCCAGAACAAGCCTGGTGCAGTCTGGAATTGGAATATCCCACTACTGCATCTCTTTCTTGCCTCCCCAGCTCTAAAAGCTGCGGGCAGAACCTGCTAATCTGTGTAAAACTGGGGAAATGGGGAGGTGTGGTGGGTGCCCCTGGCAGCGGGTGCCCCCCTCGTGCTGGGTGCCGGGGCTGTGGAGGGGCTGCAGCCGTGCCAGCCCGGGGAGCCGGGCTCGGGGGCTGTGGAAGTGGCCTGGGCACAGCAGGGAGGCTCGGTGCCCCCAGGCCCGAGCGGGAGCCCTGCTCTCCGGGGCACAGCTGGCTCTCCCCAAGCCTGGCTTGCAGGGACGGCGCCTGGCCACTGAGGGAAGGCACTCGCTTCCCTCCCACGGCTGACGGGCTCTGGCCACAGACCAAGTGTCTCAGCCGTGTCCAGTTCAGTGTGTCAAATGCAGAGCTCTGGCATTTAGGCAGAGCTTGGCCGTGTCCTGGGATGCCAGGAGGGTCCCTGGGGCTGCGGGCAGCAGCGGGGGCTCAGGGCAGGGGCCGCTGGTCGAACACTGCCCTGGGGTGTGGGAAGGGAGGGAAGGGGGCAGGGAGCAGCTCTGTCTGCCTGTCAGATAAATCTTCAGCTGTTTACTTAAATCCTCAGTGTTTCTTCATTTGTTTGTTTAAGAGTTTTCCTGCCAAAAAAGAGCAAAAGGAAGAAGGGAAGCTGCCTCTGCTGGCCACCCTTCCTCAGCTAGATGGGCCTGGGGCACTTCACAGGACTGGGGCCAGGACACCCTGGCTCGCTCCAGGAAGCTGAAGGGATGTGCCTCAGGATGGAGCACGGTCCCATCTTCTGAGCAATGCCTGGCCCTTGTGAGGGAAGATATGTCTGAGGGACTCGAGTGAGCCCACCTGTTGCTCCAGGGCTGGCATGAAGAACTTGTCATCCCTTCCAGCACCTCCTGTACCATCCTGCTGCCTGTTTATGTTTGAGGTGATTGAACTTTTGCTGCCTCTGTCAATTTAAAGTCTTGAATTGTTTGGAGAGGGGAAGGTAGCACTCCCCTGTTCTGAGTTTTGTGTTTGGGCTGGTGCCAAGGGATCTTCCTGCTGAGGGTTCCTCTTGGCGGTGCTGCAGGAGACTTGGTACTGAGCTAAAAAGGGGATATCCAGTGTCTCGTGAAACACGCAGTGTGGTTTTGTGGCTGCACTCAGAAAAAGGCTGTTACAGGGATACACTTGAGATATCAAAGTACAACAGCAGCAGCAGCAACTGCCCAGTCTTGACCTTGCCTGGTGTCTGCTGCTTCGCAGGGCTCCCCAGGAGCAGGGGCAGTGGCCACAGGGCTGTGGAAAGAGATGTGGGGGCAGATGCTCTGGGTGCAGGGCTGAGGATGCAGGACTGTACTGCAAGGGCTTGGAACGAATGCAATAGTGAAACTTTGATTTGTTCAACTTGGAGCTTCTCCCTCAACTTCTTCATTTCTTTTCTGAAGTCCAGTCAGTTCCACTGAGAAAAGGCAAGTGCCAGCAACAGCTTTCAAGCAATAAAATGTGTTGTTCATGTCCCCTGTCCTGACCTGGAAACACGGCCATTTAAATATTCCATGTGCTGTGGGCAGAGCTCCAGGGAGAACAAACCTCTGGGCTCCAAGGCTGGATTAGGAGCATGTTCAGATAATGACATCTGAAAACAGGATGGCTGGGACCTGCAGCAGAGCAACGAGGGGGCTTTGAAAGAGAGAGGAGTCTAATCCTCTCTGCTAATAAAGACACAGCTGCTGCCAATGCATCAGGCTTGGCAGGCACTGCTTTGCTGTTCCTGGGTTCTCTGATGATGGTGGAGAGGCACAAAGACCCCGCTGCTTCCATGTGGTTGGGGAAGAGCCACGTGGGGAAGGGTGTTCTCTGGGTAAAACAAGAACTTCTGACATTTCTTCCTGGTGCCCAGCAGCACCTCAGCAGGACGGGCACCACGCAGTGCTCCATGCCAGTGCAGGGCTGAGCAGGAATGGGTGCACAGCCATGCAAATCCCTGCCTCTGGTGAAGAACCTGTTGCACTTGCAGGGCACTGCAGCCCGGCCAGGAGGGCAGCTGGGTCTGGGCCGTCTGTGGGCAGTGCCGCGGCCTCATTGGTGCCAGGACAGCCTCGGGCAGGGAGCAGGACGGGAGGGTCCCCCAGCGGCAGCTCTTGTGCACAGGAACCCCTGGGGACATCGGGAGCAGGGACGGGTGCAGGGACCTGTCCCGGAGCGGGAGTGCTCGGGGACGTGTGGGTGCTGGCAGAGTCCCTTTAGAGCACGGGAACGGCTCTGAACATGCACTTGTTCCTTCTTTGTTCCCCCAAAGTAACTTGCTTACTTCCTCATAAAAAATGGCATCTACTGCCTGTTCCCACCCTGCAGGAATGCTGGTGAGGAGAGCCTGTGCCAGACCCACCTCCAGCGTGGAAGTGCCCAGGTCTGGAGCGAGTCCTGCGAGGGGACAGTGGGGCCAGGCCGCACTGAGTGTGCAGGTTTTTGGCTCATGCTCTCATGATGTCTGTAAAGGGCCCTGATGGCAACTCAGATAAAACCTCAGGATTGCTGGGAAACCTTAATGCCAGAGTCCATGCAAAGAGAGTTCTGTTCCCACTGCACTTCCCACCGGAGAACTGGTGCTGCACCAGTGACTTCAATGGGTGCAGGGGCCGTGCTGAGGTTTCCAAACACCCCACCCGCTCCAAACTCTTAGAAACATAAACCACCTCCTAAAGCAAGAAGACTACTTGATCACTTAAAACTTTGGGGTTTTTTTTCCAGTTTTTATTGAGTGAAAATGTCAAACCTTGCATCAGTCATGCAAAAAAAAAAAAATCAAATAAATAAAACACATATATTAAATTTCTAATAGCACTAAATTCAAGTGGAAAAATATTCAGTTCTTAATAACGCAGGTGCTGAAGAGACCAGATTCAAGTAAATCAGAGCACACCATCCTGTTTAGGGTGTTTTTTTTCACTTTCTGCATTTTTGTCTCAAAACCTATATATATATCTATATATCTATATATATGTATATACATATAGATATATACACACACACATATATATGTGCATACATATTATTTTTATATTTATATATATACACATACATATTTATAAAACATTAAAAAGAGCATTGGTGGTTCAAGCATTTATTCCCCCCTCCCCCATGGAAAGAAAAAAAACAACAACAAAACAAAATAAAATTACACATTTAAAATTCAAAATGAGCTAGCAATGGCTTATAGTCCTAGTGTGCAATATGGATATTACAAAAGGCTAGAATCCTCCNTGCAAAGAGAGTTCTGTTCCCACTGCACTTCCCACCGGAGAACTGGTGCTGCACCAGTGACTTCAATGGGTGCAGGGGCCGTGCTGAGGTTTCCAAACACCCCACCCGCTCCAAACTCTTAGAAACATAAACCACCTCCTAAAGCAAGAAGACTACTTGATCACTTAAAACTTTGGGGTTTTTTTTCCAGTTTTTATTGAATGAAAATGTCAAACCCTGCATCAGTCATGCAAAAAAAAAAAAATCAAATAAATAAAACACATATATTAAATTTCTAATAGCACTAAATTCA
Source organism: Platysteira castanea (assembly GCA_013397175.1). Lineage (NCBI taxonomy): Eukaryota > Metazoa > Chordata > Aves > Passeriformes > Platysteira > Platysteira castanea. The sequence continues at coordinate 122,306 of VYXC01004610.1, forward strand.
AGTGGAAAAATATTCAGTTCTTAATAACGCAGGTGCTGAAGAGACCAGATTCAAGTAAATCAGAGCACACCATCCTGTTTAGGGTGTTTTTTTTCACTTTCTGCATTTTTGTCTCAAAACCTATATATATATCTATATATCTATATATATGTATATACATATAGATATATACACACACACATATATATGTGCATACATATTATTTTTATATTTATATATATACACATACATATTTATAAAACATTAAAAAGAGCATTGGTGGTTCAAGCATTTATTCCCCCCTCCCCCATGGAAAGAAAAAAAACAACAACAAAACAAAATAAAATTACACATTTAAAATTCAAAATGAGCTAGCAATGGCTTATAGTCCTAGTGTGCAATATGGATATTACAAAAGGCTAGAATCCTCCCTCATTGTCTTTTTTTTTTTTTTTTCATTTTTTGTTTTTTAAAGTTGGTTGGTTTTTTTGCTACATTGGAAAATTTTTTTGAAATTTTTTTTTTTTTACAAAATTCCTTCCACGCAGACTTTAATCCAGTTGAGTTTGTGGCTAGAATAAACAATCTAGTCAATAGTTTTTATTTAATTTTTTTGCTCTTCAGCAGTGAATGGTAGCAGAATCAGGAGGGTCCCTCTCAAGGTTTATTTTGTTTGGTTTTTATCTTGTTTTGGACAAAATAGTTCCATTTCCTCTCTCCTCTTTCCCCTCCTTATAGAGCCAGTTGAATCTCCCTCTCTTTCTCTGGTTATTCTTTAGACAATCCCATTGCTATGAGAGCTTGGAATGACAAACCACCTGCTCTGACAGGGTCGTTGGGCTGTTGAGGCCCTTGTTCAGAAAAGCACTTAAGCTCGGGCTTAAACTTGGGCCCACTCAGTCATCTGCTTAAGGGTTTTGCTGAATTAAAGCCTGAACATGGCAAAATAAAAAGCCGGGTTCAACTTTCTTTTGTTGTTGTTGCGAACAGAGACAGTGTAAGAGTTACAGGAACAGGACTGGGAGAAGGACGGGGCCAGGCCGGCCCAGTGGCCACGGTCCTGCAAGGGCACCCGACCCTCTCTGGGGGTCAGGCCCTGCTCAGGGGTCACCTTTAGCAGGAGCCTGTCGGGAAAGAACTCGCAGCCCTGCGCCAGCTCCTAGAGAAGAGGTGACAGAAGTTTGGGAGAAGGGCTGAGATGTTAGGGAGAAGTAGGGAGCCTTGGGGGAGAAAATGGTGTGCATAGATAAACGTGGGCCCTTCTGGCACGCTCAGCCACACAGCACGAGGGACACAGGGCCCCATCCAGGCGGGTCCTGGTGCAGGGGCAGCGGCCGCTCCTGGGATGCTGCGTCCTGCCCAGCACTGGCAGAGCCACTGGGCATCTCTGACCCCCTCCTCCCCACACTCCTGCTTGCCCCACTGTTGTGCAGTGACTCGGCCAGTGGGGTCTGGTGAGATCTGACAGGGGAGAGGTAAAACCCCGTGTCACAGTGCAGGGCCCCAGCTCCCAGGAGCAGGGACATGACCTGTCTATCCTGCGGGGACATGAGTGGCCCAAGGAAGCCCTCTGGTCGCCCCTGGCACCAGCTCCATGTGCCCAGGACGTGCTCCCAGGAGGGCTTGGTCCTGCTCCCGCAGTCACTGACAGAGATCCCGTTGATTTTGGCGGTACAGAATAATCACATCTGCTTTGCAAGATGTGGCTTGTGTTAATCTAAGGATTCCTCCTGGAGCCCATCACCATACTATCTACGTAGCTGAACATGGGGAAAATGTACAGAACCTGCAGCAAATGCTAGTAAAGTAAAATCTTTTTGCCCCATCCCATTTTGAGAAATTCCAGGGCATCATTCCATCACTCTGCCCCAGGAACGAGAGCTTCATTCTATTCAAGAATGGGGTTGTGCTAGGAAACACACAGCTGAGGGCAGGGGATATACCAAACAAAACAAAAACAAACAAACAAAAACCCCTATAAAAATAAAAGCCACACAAATAGCTGATAGAGGAAAAGAACTCCAAAGAATTAAATAAACTACAAACTAGTAATAATATTTCATTTGTTTTCATTTGTTTCATCTCTACAAAATTCAAGTTAGAATTCGGAATCGTGCAGGTCCGGTCAGTGCTGGGAGTGTGAAGTCAGCCTCAAACCACAGCATTAAGGCCCCCCCTCCCCTGCCACCCCTACAAACATACACTACATTGAAAGAGAGAAAGAAAAAAGAAAAAAAAAGAGAGAAAAAAAAGGAGAAAAAAAATTGCACACAATTAACCATATATAAGGGCTATCCAGAAGGCAGGTGACACCTCCCCCTCCACCCCCTGGCATTGGTGGTTTCTCTTTTGTTCTATATATAGTAATAACCTTTACAGGAAAAATACTGTACAACTTTTTTTTTTTCCTTTCCTTTTGAAACATTAGCTGAACATTCAGTCCCCACATCTACACAGCTGAGCTGCTTGTTTATAAATCAGACCTGATCTGCACCAGTTCCTTAGGGAAACTAAAAAAAAAAAGCAACCTAAACTTCTTGAGGCCTTTATCTGTTCAGTGTGAAAACAAATCCTGGGGAACCCTTAGGGCTGGAGCGCTCAGGGAGCTGAGGAGGGGAGAGGGTGCCTGCATGGTATTGGAAAAAAATAATTTTTTTTTTAAAAAGGACAAAGCTCAGACTAATCTGGTATACTTAAAACTGGCACCAAAATAACTATCAGAATTAATTCAGACTAGTCCTTCTGGTGCCCTAGTGTGTGTAGACAAGCCCTCTCAGGCTCAGGCAAGAATTTGGGGTCAAACAGCTACTGTCTCACCTGCCAGAGTCCGGGACAATGTCCTGTAGTGTGTGTTCCCAGACCAGGCCAGGAAAAGAGAGCAGGGAAGAGCCTGGAACCAGGGGGAAGCCCGAGCTGCTGGAGGTGGCAGGTCTCAACACAGTGGGGTTGCATTTGCTTATGCAGTGCCCAAGCCCTCAGCCCTACTTGTCAAAATCTGTCAGGATGGCCCAGAGCTGCAGCAGTTCTTAGGTGGCACCGCTGGGCTCTCTGGGCTGTGGGCGTGCAGCAGGGTCTGTAACTGCAAAGCCCAGGACTAGGCAGTAGCTCCAGGGGTGCTGCAGAACAGGGGTGTCCCCCTCCCACCCCAGAGCTGAGCAGGACACCCCACCGTGGGCTCAGAGTGTGTCCTGCCTTCTCCTCCCTGGGCAGCAGGGCCAGAATCACCTGAGATCTGCGCCCACCCACGCAGCCACAGACTGGCATCTCTGCAGTGCAGGGCTGGGCACCAGGGCCGGGGACTGGGACCTGTCCTGGTCTGACTGCCTGGGGCTGAGCAGGGCACGTTCTCAAGGCTGCTTTAGTGACCAGGACGCTCCCGGGCGAGCTTGGTGCTCCCCGTGCTGCACCATGGGGCAGGGGCAGCTCACAGCCTCCTGAGATGGGAATACTGAAGCACCACAAAAACGCCTCACTCTCGGCAGAGAGGAAGCACCTAGGGGTTGGGATGAGATGGAACTGGATGGCAAAATAACCCCAGTCCTCCAGTGTGACAGACCCTTTAAACTGCCTGCTGTGTTCTTCCCAGGTTACGGCAGCTAAATCCCTACAGTCAGAGCAGCAGGGATGAGGAGAGGTGTCCTATAGAGAAAGTGTAGACTGAGAAAGTTTTACAATATAAATAGCATTCAAAATTATTAACAGTAAAAAGGATCTGGAAGAACAGGGGAGTGTCCCATTCCCACCCCTGCTCATTCATTAATGCATCCTCATTTATGTGACAATAAATACCCACTCCCACCCTGGCTGTCTGATGCCATTCATTTAATGCTGGAGAAAGAAGGGGGAAGGGTGGAGAGAGAGAGCACACTCCTCACCCCCTCCTTCCCACTGGCAAAAGCTGAGCTACTTGTCTTTGTGACACCAATTCCTTTAATTTTATATATGTGTGTGTGTGTACATTATATATAGAGACACACACACACAAATATATATTTCTAAAATTCATTACCTCTTGTTCCCACCCACCCCCCTCCAAGAAGTGGAGATTATTATTATTATCGTACAACTGAAAACATGGAAAAATAAAACCCAGAAAGAAAACTGGGGGGATAGAGCCCCACCCATAACAAAGGGTCCCCAGATGGGCACAGGCCCCACGCACCATGCAGGGAGCAAGGAAAAGCAGCAGGTACCCTCAGGGTTCATGCCCGTATAAAGGGTATTTTTTGCTGCACCCTGCCCCCTTGTTCCAGGATCTGTAGAATGGAGTGATGCAGCACCAGTCCTGCTGCGAGCCGATCTCTTATGGGGCCTGGGGAAGAGCAGGTGTTTCCTTCCTTCCTCTCTCTCATTTCTGGCACGGAGTTTGTTTTTCATTTGCCATCCCCATCTTTGTTCTCGCCTCATACGGGGTCCTCTTAGTAATTCTGTGTAAGAGAAAAACCAAACCACTGCCGTTGTTGTCTCTAAGATTAAGGAGAAGCTGCTGGAGCAACGGTGGGGGCTGAGGCAGCAGCCGGAGCTGGAGCAGGAGCAGAAGCTGGGGCTGGAGTGAGGGCTGGCTCGCCCTGTGGCCTGGAAGCATCGCCATGGTCTGTGGAAGAAGCACCCTCCTCTGGTTCTCCATCTTCTTTAGTGGCCAGGCCTTCAGGATCTGGCAGCGATTCTTCAGAATCTGTGTTCAGGTCTTCCTCCTCCTCATCTTCCTCATCATCATCATCATCATCCTCCTCTTCATCATCCTCCTCTTCTTCATTCATCTCCTCCTCATCGTCCTCTTCATCCTCTTGGGACGAGTCGTCCTCATCCTCCACATCAGCAGAGCCAGGTGCCCCCGCGCTCCTCTCCTGTGGCACGGCCCCGGCTCTGCTTGGGGACGGGCCCTCGGTGACTTCTGCCTGCTTCTTGCTGAGGTCCAGCGAGTCTCCGAGGCCCACGCCAGCCGCGTTCTGCAGGAAGAAGAGGGAGCTGTTGTTGTCAGTGCTGAGGTTGAGGGAACTGTCCAGGTTGATGGAAGAGTTCTGGATATCATACTCAAGAGTGGAGTGCGCAAGGCCCTCGGGGCCGGGAGAGATGGCAGGCAGCTCCCCTCGCTCCTGCTTCTCGTGTTTGCGCTTGTGCGAGTCCATCTGTGACATCCCCACCACTGTGTGTTTGCAGCCGGGGTAGGTGCAGTGGAAGTGGGAGCATTTGAGTTTGTACTTGCAGTCGGGCACCTCGCAGTCCACGCTCGAGCTGAACTGGCAGAAGCCGGCGGCGCTGATGACGTCCTGCTTGCCGTGGTGCTTGCGGTGGGCTGTCACCTTGGTGCTGTCAGTGCAGCGGAAGCCGCAGCGCAGACAGTGGAAGTGTGTGCTGTTGCCAGAGAACTGACAGTCTGGGAAGTTACAACTCAGTGAAGACTTGAAGCGTTTGAAATCATCCAATACCAGGTTGTCAACACGGTCGTGGTGCTGGGCGTGCTTATACATGTGGGTACGGCCACAGAACTTGTAGCCGCAGTTCTCCCGTGTGCAGTGGTAGTGGGTAACCTTGAGAGAGAACTGGCAGCTCGAGTCCTTGCAGTCCTCGTAGAGGTCGTAGCGCCGAAATCCCTCCAGCATCATCCCTTCATCCAGCATCTTGCGAGAGGACGCGGTCTTGCGGCGCTTGCCAAACGGGGACATGTCCTCAATAATCCAGAAACGCTTTTTGGCCCCCGAGGCAGTTGGCATCGTGATGGTGTTCCCTGAGGAGAGAAAGAGCGGTGTTGCTGACAGCCAGGTCTCTCCATCTCCCAGCCATCCTGGCAAGCTCTGTATTTGCCAAGACACAATGCTGTAACTGTTCCCACCCCGCAGCCCATCCCTCGAGCTCCAAGTGAGCCTGGACTCCAGCACCGTGGGCCAGCTGATGCCTGCTGGACATCACTTCCTCAGTTTTCAGCATATCCTGCCCTGTCTCTGATTGCTGCTCTGGTAAACCTGATCTTGTCCAAATGTTAACTGTTGCTTCTCTGGTTTGCTATTTTCAGTTTCTCTTGCTGCTTAACTAATTCCTAGTCCCGTTTTCCTCAAATCGGACTTTAACAGGGAGGAGCTGGCTTGTTCCAGTCTGAGCACTGAGGTGTGTTGCTGTAGTTCACTGGGGTGGTAAAACCAGTTGTAGTGTGCTAAAAGCTTGTACGTGTGCACTGTTTTCCCCTATCCAGGCTCTTGTAAATACACAACAATTGCCAAGGACAGGCAGGAAGTGAAGGAAGATCCCATGCGTGATTAAAACTGCAATGGGGGGGTGGAATTTATAGAAACAGGATGGACTTTGGCCAGGAGACTGCAACATACCTCACTGTAATGAGCCTACATATTACAATGAGTGCACTTAGAAAGACAGATGGACAGATGTTCAATGGGGCTAATTCTCATCATCACTAGCCAGTGGACTCTGAGAGAAAATACCAGTTCTGCAGCATTCCCTCGGGTCTCAAAAGTTACATGATGCCCCTAGTAAAAATAAAGATCCCTCATCTATCTTCTACTTTGATTCACAGGGCCAGCAGAACTGGCTAGTGCTCATGTCCCCTGGGATCACACTGACATCAAGGACTCGACCTCAATGTATCTATTAACTTTTTTTCTTCTCTGCTTGCTGTTTCCAGAATCAACCCACAATCTCCAGTATCAACATGCAGCACAGATGAGGTTGGAGGCAAGAATTCCTCACCAGGGCAGAACTGTGAGTGTAATTAGAAATTACACTCATGCAACTAAGACATAATTTTTTTTTTCCCCTCTCTTCCTGCTGAAACTGCCATCTTCTTAAAAGAGGCATGATTTGTGACACACAGTGCCTGTGGCCTGAGAACCCAGAGCAGTTTGTGTCCTTGTCTGGGAGACTGCAGGAGTTCAACATCTGTTTAACTGGTGTGGAATTACTCCCTTTCAGGTGGGTGCCCAGGTATTACAGGTGATGACCCTTCAGTGACAGCCCTTCCAGAGAAGGTGGTGACCACTGAAGGAAACCTCCCACACAAGCCAGTGGGAGTGGTGGCAGGAACCTCCTCTCCGACATGGCTGGGCTGCACAGTTTGTGGGATAAGCAAAGAAGGAAAGGTTTTTCTACACCATTTGTTAATGGCTCTTGTGCTCAGACTGTGAATCAGGACACCAGCTTAGGTCATCCATGGTGAGAGCACCTGAGTGACATGGAGCTGGTGGAAACTGCACGCTAAGGCTGATTTAACCAGCTACCAGTGAAAGAATAACTTTCTGTCACTGGAGATTTGAAATTGGCAGGCTCTTAACTACAGAATCTGTGACCAATTTACTCTCTGCTCCCCCCTAAACATCTGGTATTGTAAAATCCAGTTCTCCACTCCCAGCCAACTCATGTAAGTGCAGCAGTGCCTGCACAAGTTGCTGCTGTCCAGATTAACTCCTTTTAAAAAAATTACAGCCAAACCATCGAGTCCCTTAGCATTAATTAATTAATGCTCATATTGTCTGTCTTCGGACGGGAATATGGGATAACCCATCTTAGAGGAAAGACTCTGGATGGGAAATAAGTAGAATTTAAATTTTACCTATTTAAAACTCTGTATCTACAGAGCTTTTAAAATAGTTGAAACAGATGTGCTGAAAACTTTAGTTAAAAACCAATTCTGTTTTCTCATACAGGCAAAGTTTTGGAGTAAGGCCATAATGAAGAGAGATGACACCTTGGTGCACTCTGCTCCTTTGCCAGTGTTCAGTCCCTGCACCCTTGCTTGAAGACTACAAGCCTCAGTGGATGTGATCCCCACCAAATCTCAATGGTAAGTATTTTCCATAAGCTTATTTCTTTAACCACTAATAATGTGAGCATTCACCAAACTACACCAAGATAAAAACAGAAGACATTTAAAAATACTTGATTAAGAGGAAGCACAGCACAAGGTTAAGATGTTTCAGGCTGCATGCAACTCAGTTAAAAAAGAAGCAAAGGTAGAGTTTCTTGTGAATTTTGTTAATTGGCACACACTCCTCTGGACAAGGCAAGGATCCTGCTCCTGCCAAGTCCCTTGAGAAAAACCTGTGAACTGGAGTTGGAAACCTGTGAAGTTGGTCCTCCAGCCATACTCCCAACCACTGACCTTGGATTTATGTATTACTAAAGCTGGCAGGAAGAATGACTGGGGCATTTATAGGCTGCCAGAAGCCTCATAAATGTGAACTTTAGGCACAAAGATGTCCTTCGCTAACTAGAAAAGAGCTAGGAGTTGGGAAAAGAAGCCAAAACTGAGACACACCCTAAAAACCATTCCCAGATGGAATGAGAATCCCCAGCCTGAGACATCTCTGATCTTAGTCACACATGGGAATCATGGCAGCTTAAAACTGAAATCTATCTGTATTTTCTGCAGCTGATTAGAGCAGATATAAATAACGGGTGTGAGAAACAGCTCGACCTGTCTGATGATGTCATCATGTGACACTGCCTGTACTTCATTCCTCGTCCTGGGAAGGCACCTCTGACCTTTGTGGCTTCACATGAAGTTTGCAAGATCAATTGAAACACAGGACCTGGGTACCTCATCAGACATTCCCCTGCTGAGATCTGTGCAGCACACTATGGCAGGCACTGGCTTGGGTGGCCTGGAAGATCTAACTGAGAAGTCCAAGTCCCATTAACACCACACGAGCAAAAGTTTGCTCTGTGGCCACTGTGACGTTATCAAGACACTGAAAATGCATTTTAACTGAGGATTTTTTTTGGTTTTTCTCACAGTTAAGAATTGGTGGCAATTGCTCTCAGGTATCCATCCAAAATGTCTGTGAATGATTTGCTGTGGTTTGGTTCCCCTCGGCTGTGGTTACTGTGTCAGCAGGGAAAAGGAGCAGGCATGGATGGGCCCTTGGATAACATTAGATAAGGCACAGAGTGATCTTTGCTGCTCTACCAACCCAAAGGTGCAGAGAAAAAAAACGTGGGCAGGGTGAGTGGGGACAGAGCTGGGCACAGGACATGGAGAGAAAGCAAAGAAGTGTTACCTGCTGCATCCTGCACTAAGGGAACGTCACTTTTTACTGGAGTTGGAGTGGCAATGATGGGCGAAAACCCAGCGGTGCTGGCGGCAGGCATGACAATGCCTCTGCTGGCTCCCAGAGTGGCACTGAGCAAGGAGTATGAGAGACAAGATGGAGAGAAGAGATAGGGGAGGGTGGGAAGGGGAGACCTAAGCAGGGCTTGTGAGAAAGATGGAGGCAGAGATGGTGGTGGAGGTTGTGGTGCAGTGTGGGTTGCATCATCGGCAGCAGCAGTAGCAGTAGAAGGAACCAGGCAGCCTGGAGAATGTGGAGAGAAAAAAAGCAGAAAAAAGGAAAAAAAAAAGAAAAAACACAACAAAACAAAACAAAACAAAAACCAAAAAAACCAAAAAACAACAAAACAAGAAACAAAAGAACTGAAATGAGAATCCAAGAGCAGAAGCAATATGATGAAAATGGAAAATACATTCACAAATGTATGAAACGGAACTGCAACAGAGAAGAAACAGAGGGTGAGGAATTGACAGCACCAGGAAGGGGAGAGTTGTCTCTGCAGGAGGTAAGGTGGCTTTATGGTATGGGGGAAGAGACACAGGCTTTCAGGCAGGAATTCCGGATTCATTTGGTCTTTCTGGTCCTTGTTCATCTACAGGGTTCCTGCCTGCTTCAATTATCAGCTGTAAGGGTGCTCCGGCACCTGGGGCAGGTGGAGCTGCTCCCTATGCAGAGCCCTGGGGGCGTTCCCTAGCACTTGGGCCACTACTGACACAGAAGAGAGGGCTAGGAACTGGCACTGCCCCACCAGAACCCTCTGCAGGTGCCACGATGCCGTGGGGCCAGTGCCACGACCCAGCAGTGCTCCTACAATGTATGACTGTGCTGTGATGGCCTTCATCTGGGCTGGGAAAGGAAACGAGGAAAATGTGGATGGAATTAAAGCAAACTGAGGCAGCCTATGCAGAATATGCCACTTAACCCTGGGAAGGACAGCTGAGAGATCCCTGGTCACCACTATATGATGGCAGAGTTCCTATCAGGTACCTGACTCCTGACAAGCTGACCCTGTAATGCAGGGCAGGGGGAGATGGCTCTGCATTATCCTGGCAAACAGGGCAGGAACTTACTTCCCTGAAGAGGGGATGAAGGGGGTCTCCTCTGTGCAACTGCACAAAGGGGAACAAGAGTTTTTGGGTGAGGAAGGGAGCTCAGTGAGCTGCTTTTAGATGCTGCTTTCTGAAGATGTGATAGGTTTTATCCCCTGTGTATGTCATACCTGCTGTATGTCATACCTTCACCAGTAGAGGAAAGTGCCTGACTTCAGATGCTGCTTGAGGAAATACAAAAAGGTACCAGAGGAAATGCCAGGTACAGAAGGGGCCCATAGCTCTTTTTTTCTGTTCTTTTTTTTTTTATCAGCTATTAAAATAGACCCAACTCCAAGACCCAGGATAAAAACCTCTCTTCATGGGAGGAAAAAGATATGCTGCTAGTTCCTGGATGCTCGAGGTATGTATTTGATGGACCTCTTCTCTCAGGTGCTGGAGAGAGCTGGGTTAGTGTGAGGTACTACTGAAGTTGGCACAGTGTGTATTTTAAGGTGCAACTGTCCCTTGGCCTCTTTTTATGAGTTTATCTCCCAGGAGAGCAGGCAACTGATGATCCATTTCACACACAGCCTTCTCCCTTACCTGCTGATGTACTTTCATTGCCCACTGGAGTGCTGGAACAGCTGCGGTCCATGTTGGAAGATTCAGAGGAGATACCCCCAGGGCTACAGCCAGTGTAATCCATGTACTCTTCTGTTTCAGTGTCCATCATGCTTGGGGGTCCCTGAAAGGAAGCTGGGGTTCCTGATGAGGCTGGGCTGGGTGCCATGCTGCCAACCTGGGGGAGATTTTCATTTCTTGGAGTGTGGCCAATAACCTGCAGCAGGAAAACAAGACAGGGACTTTTACACCAAAAGCAAGATACCAGGACCAAAACCATCTGTCTGCACGTTTATCTCCCTCCAGCACAGTTCATGAGGGATAGCTGGCACACGCTTGTGAGCGGAACCCATGGCACTGGGGCCAGGAGCATGAATCCTCCTGCCCTGGGAGCTCAGAGCATTAAGCCTGGCACACGCATCCTGGAATGTGAACTGTGCTGCACTCGGGAGCTGGCAGTGTTAATCTTGGCAGCAGCATCCCGGTGTGGGGATTCTGGTGCGCTCAGGAGGAGGAGGTGTCAGTGCTGGCAGTGCCCCTCACTGTGTAGGTCCTGCTGCAGGCAGGTCCTGCCTGACCCGTGTCAGTCCCGAGACCCTGCGGGGGAACACGGACCGACACCAGGGCCACACGTGCCTGTGGTGGTCACGTGCAGTGGCCTGGACAGGTCCACGGGTAGGTCAAACACCCCACGAACTGCCTACAGAGCCCTAAGGCATGGGAGAAACTGGGGGTTTTATTTCAGTTCAAAAGGCAGTGGGAATCCAGCAATCTGGCCAGCTTTGCCACATGCCATGAGCTGTGGTTTCACCCTCGGTTTGCTGCACGGCTCCATGGGCTGAACACAGCAGTAGATCAGGACAAGTGCTGTGTGCTTCCAGGATTGCTCAGGCTACTGCTGCTATTTGTCATTGCTCAGTGGCACAGGATTGCCAGTGAAAGAGGATGGAGGTCAAAGACAGCATTTTCTGCCCAGTGTGCACTAGAATTCTAATGGGTTAGACTCGGCATATGCTAAAGAGTAGTGAAGACACATTTATTTGTTAAATCTTCCTAAGTTTGATTCTTTAACTTAAACTTTTTATTTAAGACCAAAAGCTGCCACAACAGCAACACCAGTTCCTTGGCATCTGTGAACTCATTGCATCCAACAGCACTAGACTTGAACAGTTCACTTATTGACTGTAGTTAATAACTAACAGGGACCTCTCACTCCCATGCTGTGGAATGAAAAAGGGTTCTCATCTTGCTTCCACAGATGGTCCCTTTGGTTTTCCATATACCAGATCATGTTCTTAGGGTCAGATCAGCCACAGGCATTCAAATAAAGACAGCTTGTTTCATCTGCCAAGTCAATGGAAGCTAAAACAACTAAAGAGTAAGGACGAGTGAGAGGTGGCAGGGATGCTGTCCTTTGGAGCAGCAGCTCAGTGCTGCAGCTGAAACCCTTCCATTTCTTCAGGAAAAAGACAAACCTAATCTGCCAATTGCTCTCCATGTTAGTAAAGCAGCAACTGCATCACTCTGCTGCTTCCTGAGAGAGGACAGGGAATGCCACAACTAAATCCACATCAATAAGGGAAGAGAAATTTCAAGATTGGTATTTCTCCCATCCTAGGTGAAAGGAGCAAATAATTCTTCATATGCAACAGGAAATGTTTGCTTTAACCAGCATGTTCAATTCTTCCACATCCTAAGCACGTTAATTTTATTAAGCCAATTGTTATAGTGAAAGAGCTGGGAGAGAGTGCAAGTTGTAAATATGAGTATTTTAGTGTTATCCTTCTCAATTTTTTTTTACATAATTTACAAGGAAAAGCTGTTTGCACTAAGCAATGCTTTGCAATCTATGCTTCATCATCTTTACTTGTGTAAGTTCAGCCAGGTAAAGCTACCTTGGGTGTACTCCCACCTCCCAGCAGCATCTGCCAGAGCAGACACACATCCCTTGGAGTCTGGCTACAAGTGTCTTGGCACTGCAGCAGCTTTGCAGCCAAAGGGGCCAACACTGCATGTGGATCTACAGCCTCAATAACAAGGAGCTACCTGAGTAGGAACACGATCAAAGTTCTTCCCCAGCATCCTTCTCATGTGCTTCCTGGCATGGGATGTCATTTGGTGCTTGAGCAGGAAGGAGAACTGGCAGCCCTCTCGGATGCAGTGGAAGTGGCTGTTCACCTGGTTGTATTTGCAACCTGCAGACACAAAAACCATTTTATGTCGCACACAAAGGTACTGAGAGGGAACGGGACCAGAGGGAAGATGATCAGACAGGACAAGGCTGCTGTCCCTGTGGATTTCTGATGGACCAAGCATTATCAGTGGTCATGGGTTATTCAGAACAGTCTTGAATGAAAAAACCCAAACCCGTGATCTACTGCCTGCTGAGCAACTGCAAGAGAGTATTACAGCATTCAGAGATTTAAGACATGAGCCTGAGCCTAGTCCCATCCCTCTTTGTGCCATTATAAAAGAAGGAACATTGCCATTACATCTAGGAGTGCCTAATGCTTTTCAGTCTTAGCTAGTGCCTTTTCTTTTACAAAGAGAACAAAACCAGGACATTTAGCTGTATCATAGAAGCTACAATCAAAAATACACGCTCATAATTACATTAGAAATCAAAAGTTCTTTTTTTTTCCCCTCTAACTGTGCTCTCAGAAAAGCAGTCTCATAGCAGCTCTAGCTCTGGACAGTGTGTGCACTCTGGTCAGACAGGAATGAGCCAGGAGGTGTTTATTGCCTCTCCAAAACTGTTGTGTAATAGGGGCAGCTACTGAACAGCACGCAGTTCATATGGGTTCTGGCATACAGCACTTCACACGTTCAGCTCCTCGTGGCCACAGCCACGTGTGCCAGGAGTGCATGTATCAGTAAAGACAATCCCAAACAGCCACACTGTGTAGCTGACAAACAACGGCTTGTCATAGTTCAAACACAGCTACATCAGTGATCAGGGTCTGCTGTTTCCCATCCTCCCTTGGCCAAGCCCTCAGATACACAGAGGCAGAGACCTACAGACAGGCTCACTTTTACTTATCTATCTACACCCATCCATCTTTACTTATATATGTACGTTTCACCTCTCTCTCCCCAGTCATACACACTTACATAATTATATACACAGAACCATACATCAAAAAAATCCATCCTGTGTGTTTGTTCAGAAACATTCCCAGCCCTTAAAACAGGCCAGTGCTTTCTGCACCCGCTCTCTATACATACACAACATAAACCCCAGGGATGTAGAGAGATGTAAAAATGAATCCATGTGTTGGTATAACCATGCACACCTATACCATCCCCCCACGCTGCCTCCATCTCTGCAGGCAAATGCAGGGTGCTGGCTAAATGTGTGTCTGCTGCACAGCAGGGCCAGCCTAGAGGCAAATGTACACACTGCTGGATGCATGTACCTCATCCCTCCCCAAACCAAACACTGCTGACACATGCAAAGGCCGTGGCTGCCTCGCTGCCAAACAGCTCCTGACTCACCCAGCTCATGCGGAGCCCACAGCCAGCGTTTCATGTGCAGGCCAAGAGTGTTTTTGTTTAGGTCCCATTTTCCCCACCCTGCCCGCCCTCCCCATCCCTGTGCTCTGGGACTGGGAACAAACAGTGCTGGGACTGGAACACTATCACAAAGGGCAGGTGAGGGCTCGCCTGTTGCCAGGGCCTCCCTGTGGGCTGGTGTCACGTATCACTGGCCTGCTTTGTCTCGCCCCTGCTATCACCTGAAACACCAAAAGGTGAGTAAATAACAGCAACTGCTGAATCTACTGCCATGTGTAAATAGGACCTAGGTAGGTACTGGCTGTGGTGTGTTGACACGCATTACCCTGGTTACTACAAACAAGCTTCCATTTGGGTACAAATTCTTGATGTATTCAAAGCTGAAAGTTTTGCTCTGGCTACTGTGGCTGTTTTCCTGCAGTGTGAGGGAACAGCACCCAGAGGAACTGCTTAATGTTTTGCTGCCTTTCTTGTTTAGTGATTTAATGACCAAATACCTCTTAAGCATAACTTGCAGGTTCTAACTTATGGCATTCTTGGCCTGGACATGGGACACACCACATGAGAAAGGGAATAAAACTCACCTAGTCTGCCACATTCTTCCCGCTTGGTAAAATACTTGAAGCCGTTGGCTGCCCTTCTCTCTGCCTTCTCATGTTTTTTCACGTGCCAGGGCAGCTTGGTGGTGATGTTAGTCACGAAGTAGCAGCCGGGACGCAGACAGTGGTAATGCCCTCGCATCCGGAATTCACAGTGCTGCAGGGGAGCACACAGGCAGGGTGCGTTAGGCAGCTCTAAAACAAAGGCACTCTCACCTGCCTGCTACTAATGGTGTCCCTTCTGAGGTGTCAGAGAGGCCTGCACTGGTACTCCTGATTCCATTTTATCTTCCACAGCCTGCCATGCACCTTCTTCCCTCTCGAGTCATTTTGCATTGCTGTCGTGTACTCTGTAATACACTATTCCACGTTGAAATATCCCAAACCTTGCTCATGGCTTTCCAGGGATTCATCACAGATTTTTATTCTATTTCATCTTGTGTCTCTCAGATCATTCTAGTTCCATTGTCTACTTCTCCCAAGTCAAAGAAACACAAAACCATCACGATTTCCCATTTGATAAAAACCAAACATTTTTCCACACCATGTAATTATGACTTCCATGGTTCTGTAGTAATGCCAAGAATGCCACACACAGCCTCACTTCCTGCTGGGGAGTCAGTCTACCTGATCCTTCATCCCCTTCTCCCAGCTCCCACCAGAACACTGCTCTGGAATGGCTCCTACCTGGTTCGGACAGAGACACTGCAGGGAGTAGTAAGCAAACTGGTCTCGCACGTTCACCAGGTTATTGTTGGGGTTGATGTGGTCCAGGCAGTGGGATTCTGCTTTGCCAGAGGTTTTGCACACATACTTGCAGTTTCCAAAGAGACAGTGGAAGTGGAATTTGTTGGCGTACTTGCAGTCTGTTGCCAAGCAGGGATCACTGGAATACATCCAAAACCCAATCATCACCTTCACTCATTTCACACATTTGTTTCTTTGCCAAAATTTATTTCAAGGGGAGCCCAGCTGAAGCCTCTATTCCAAATGTGGCCCACAGATTTCCCATAGGCACCTTCCTCTTCAGGGAAATTGAAGCTGGCAACATTACTGCAATTCCACCCAGCTACTGCCCCTTCTTAATGAGTAGTATTAGAACACAGCAATGCACGGTGGGTTCTGTAGTCTTTGAGGGCCACTTTTCCAGTTTAAAGTTCGAAGGAAACACAACTCTTGGGTGTGGCTATTGCAGGATGCCAGGGCTTCCCCTGATCTGACAAAACCAGCACTGCCCATCTCATCAGCTAAATGGGTTTGGTACCTTCTGCCCCCCACTCAGTCCATGAATTTCTGGCCTAATAACCTTTCATTGTCAAAAATACTGCAAAGACACTTGCATTTCTGCACAGCTCTCACAAGGGATACAACACGGATCAGTGACAGATCAGCAAGTTCTTTTATCTTCTAAACTGATGCCTAAAAGTGCTCTCAGATGCACTCAAAAATCTTAAAGTGTTTCCTAGACTTTAGAGAAGTACATTTTCTGTGAGGTCAAGCCCAGAGTACTTTCTAGACAGGCTTCTCAGTGGGTGAACAGAAGTGTAGTACTGCAGCTCTGAGGAGGGGGACAGAGGGGACTGCATGGCTGGGGAGGATAGAAGTAGCCAAACGGCAGCTAAAACTTACTTCTCCTGGAACTGGAGAAATCCAGGTTTGACCTGAGGCTTGGCATTCTCCAGGGAAGTCGTTGCCAAGGGTGAAGCTGCCAGGTTAGGCACTGATGCTGGGAGCTGAGGCATCTGGGGTATGGTTGAAGCCAGCTGCTTCCAAGCAAGTAGTGTGGGGGCAGAGGGCACAGTAGCTGGATTTGAAGTGGGCACATCAAGGGCAGGAGCACTGGCCATGGTGGCAGAAGTAGCAGATGGTGACAAAGGGGCCAGTGAAGCCTTATTCTCAGTAGCAGTTGAGAAGGGAGACTCAGAGTTGCTTTTCACAGTTCCGCCCTCAGTTCGGAAGTGAAAACTGCAAAACATGATATTAATTCAGACATAAATTCTTGACCATTTCATGTAATTTGATCAAACATCAACAAGAATGTGGCAGGACCCTGTAAACAAATTGGTGTTGATAAATCCTAAAATGGGCTCTGGAGACTTTGAGGTAAGATTTAGGGCCCTCCTAAACCATCTATGAAGAGAAGGGAATTCATTAAGATGGGTGGAGACAGGTGCCAAACCACGTTAAAACCAGAGAAACACAAGAATCACTGCAGCCACTGAGATCAGCTGTGGGGCAGCTACCCAGGGCTGTCAGGAGAAGCCAGTAATTCCCTGCAGTGAACCACAGGGAACCATCCAACAGGAGAGACCAACCGTGCTGGCAATCTGTCTTAAAATTTGCAACATCTCCTTCCCTAGAACCCCTTCAGACTCAGGCACGTGAATGGCCACTGAAGGCCTTACTCATTGTTTACTTGGACATTCCATTGCCTTTAAAAGGAACTTGGGGTGGTCTTGAACTGTAGTGTGCATTGTAGAGCTTCCTCAAGCTTCCCAAGCCTCCTGCTCTCTTACTTACTTGGCGTGCTTGATGGCTCCATCCAGGGTGCTGAAGAGGGCTCCGCATTCCTCCACCACGCAGTGGAAATGCACCTTATGGAGAAAGTCACACTGGGCATCACAGAAATCCTTGGTGCCAAACCTGGCCAAAACAGACAAGCAGACATCTTAGGGAAGGCTCCAGGAGAGACGTGGAGTTGGAACAGACATTTTTTTCAACTCTTAGCATTCCCACAAGCAACAGTCATTCCAGGGAACCTAGATCCAGAATTCACCCACCTCCTGCCCTGGACAGGAGGGTATCCATAGATGGGAAAGATGAAGCATCACCTATGTGGCAACTACAGCCTGGACTGCAGAAATACTGCACAGCACCACTCCTGATGTACAGAACAACCCTGCCATGCAAACCCCACAGCAAAACCCACCACATTATCCAAGATATGGCTTGTGTCATCTTGGAGCAAATGGCCAAGAGGACAAAACCAGCTCAGCGTGGTGTCACTGCTCACCCACTGCTGAGATTCTCTGGACTGAGTAAGTGCAGCACAAATACACGTGATTTCAGGAAACTCCAGAATCACAAGGAATCAAGAAAACAAGTAAGAAACACTGGCAGGAAGGATTTGAAACTTAACAAGGGAATCTTGCATAATTAAGGTACAACAAACTACAGTTGCTCTGATGAGCAGGAAAGCAAGAAACAAACAGCAGCCTGTATGGTCCCAGGAGGGACCTCTCACCAATGGGAGGGTAAAGGAAAGAGAAAAAACTTGTACTGGAGAAGGAAGGTCTGTGGATATACAATATGTGCTATCAGTTATGGCTTGCAGGGAGAAGAGGAAGGAAAGTAATTGTGTGGTAAGAGAAAAGAAACCAAGTTATTGCAAACTAAAGCGGCTGTTTTATCAGAGATGAGAAGTGTCGAACCTAGAAAGAAGGCCCCCCACAAAAAGAGAGGTGATGAATCAAAAATGGCTACATAAAAAAATTTTTTTTGGATGAGAAAACTAAAGACAAAGCAGAGAATTTGGGATGAAGTGAAGACCTTCTAGAAGAGCAGATAAAGGGACTCATTCGAACAATATAAAAATGCACAAATCAGTCAGTCTGGATGATGTATGTCCTGAAGTGCAATGGAAATTAACTCCCAAACTGATTACATTACCATTTGCTGGTTTTTAAGCCATAGAGAAGTGGGAGGTACTACATAACTGAAAAAAAAATTAAAATTGAACAGTCAAGGTACAGGTTCTTTCAGAGAAAAAAAAGACAAGTCATCTTTGGCAATTATGATACCTCTGGCCTTAACTTCTTCTTCCAGTAAAGTAATGGAACAAATATTAAGAGGGAGGAGAGAATCATTAAACATCTACAGGATAAAGGAACCATGAGCAATAAACAGCATCAGGATTATAAAGAATAAATCTTGCCAGACAAATTTAATTGCTTTTTTGGATAGAATTACAAAATTAGTGGATGAAGGGATGCAATATATTTGGATTTTAGTAAAGCATTTGATTCAGTCTTGCATATGCTTAGAATTAATTCCAGTTGGCCTGGATGTAATGCCACCTCATGGCTTGAAACTGGCTGAAGGGCCATAAACAAAGGCTGATGACAACCAGCACCACCCTGAGCTGGGAGGAGGAGGCAACGAGTGCTGAGAGGAGGACTTGGGTTAGTCTGAGCTTATTTAACATCTTCATTAGTAATCTAGGAGTAAACAGCGTGTTTATGAAATTCACAAAGATACTAAACTGGGAGGTGGTGGCAATGCCAGTGCAAGAGGAGAAAAAGAGGACAGAGAGGTTTGGCAAGACAAGGGAGAAGGTTCAGAACAGGAGAATCATGTTTGGAAACACACAAGAAATACACCTGGGTGTGGGAGGTGTTTTATACACTGGGGACTCACCAAACAACATTAAAAGCAATTCTGTGTCACAGAGGATGATAAACATGGTACTACACATTACTCTGTATAGATACAAACAAATTGTGAGCTGCCTATTTGCGAGCAGGAAGCTTGTTCTGTCGTGGGGGGCAATTCTGCACCATCCAGGGAACAACAAGAAAGCAACAGGACCCGCAGGCAGAAGGGACTAATCCAGAATCAGATTAAAGGGAGTAAGTAAGCCTGGTTAAATGGAATGCTGAAAGTCTGTGACTGGCTGAAGGGGCTGAACTCCAGCTGCAGAGAGAAATCTGCTGTGGCTCAGGGGGATATAAACAGAGCTGCAACAAAGCTACAAAAAGGGAAATTCAGGCAGCATACCATGGAAAAAGCTGTGACAATGAAACTTACTAGGTGATAGAATAATGCTCCCAGAGACAAGAAAATAGCCACCTTGCCTGGCAGAATTACAACCAGACTGGACAAAATGCAAATGGACTGCAGGGAAGGATCTCAAACCAGCCAGGGGCTGAGCGACTAGAAGATTTTCTAGTCTTCTCCATTAAAGCCTGTGATTTATAAAAGTGTCCAGTGGCATTTGTAGGTGACTCTCTGTGTCAGAGCACAAACCTATGTGTCTGCCTGGGTACATCTGTGTGTGCTCAAAGCACGTGTCTGCCCGGGCATGTATGTGCATGTGTCTGTACGTGGGTGAGCTTTGTATCTGTTCCATTTTCTTTTTGAGTCTCTTTTCCTACAACAAAAGCAGCAGTGATCACCCCAGCTCCCATACCTCCCATACTCCCATGCCTCTACATCCCCAAACTTGCTTTGTTTCCATGGCCTGCTCAGAGGAAATGCCACAGGAAGCACGTTAAGGCTCCAGTGACCTGTGTGTAATAACTGGCCATGGTCTCACACGGCTCCAGGGCTAAGAGCACAACTGCACCGGGTCCCCTGGACTCACAGAAGTCCAGGATAACAGAACTACAGGAAGACCTGTGTTTGCATTTGGTTCTCAAGATCCCTTTGCAAAATAATTCTGTGTGGGCAGGTATTTCTTACCAGACATTAACACCTGGTGCAGGTAGCTACGACCAAGGCTAAATGTGCTCCAGGTGATCAGTGTCTGGCAGAATTAGGCCTTTACATTCAACAGAACTCTGTGTTCAGGGTGAACAGCGAGTCAGACACTTTGCAAAGCAAGCACTTTTCCCTTTCCTCTCTTCCACGCTCTCCTTACCGGCGCAGGTACATCTTCCACGGCTCAGAGAGCTTCTCCTGGACAAGTGCCTTCACTGCCTTGCCCAAGTACTGGGTTGGCTCCCCAGCCCCAGCCTGGCTGCCTTCGCCTTCTGTCTTAATGTTCAGCAGGTTGCCAAGGCTGGCACTGGTCTTGGACATCTGGAACAAGAACACAGACACTGCATCAAGCCCAGCACACGGACACAGACACGGACACCCTCAGGACTGTCCCACAGAGAGCAGTGTCTTCGAAGATTAAAAGAGAAGACAAAAAGTCTGTGCAGGCTGCTCCAACTGCATCAGCAAAACCTAGTAACACCTCACTCTTCTGCATCTTCCACCCAACTATCATAAAGCACTTAGGTGCTCATTGAATATTCATGGATCTTGTTAAAGTAATGAAGCATCGTGTCTACTTTATTCATGAGGAAACTGAGGTGAAGAGAGACATTCCCTATATGACTATGGAAAAGGTGCGTGGACTTCAACAGCAATAGCCCCGTGTGGCTCCTACAAATTGCTGGAGATAGAACTGGTAAGCTCTAGTTTATTCACTCATCTTATCCCAGCCACAAGGATGTCTCCTTTAAAGTGACCATCAGGTATGTGTGAGGGTGGAAGGATGAAAATCTCATTCAACTGGGGAAAAATTCTGTCTCAAGTTCCTGGAAAATTCTTATTAACTTCAGTAATAAAATCCTGTCAATTTTCTGTGCTAAATGGAAACATCTTCCATGAAGCAGGACTTGGACTCACAATCTGCATTGCATGAAAAGCTTCAAATAGAATCTACACAGAGAAGGTTTAGAGGTCCAGGTGTATGATGTGCAAGATAGAAAAATGAAGTTACTTAAGCCTGCCTAGAGGGAATTTTTTTTTAGAATAAATGTACAATTTCCCAGGCTCTTCCTTTCTCTGTTGTGCTCTCAATTACCTCCAGTAACAACAGAGAATTTCACAGCATGAATAAAATGCAGGATCGGGCCCAATACTTGCACTGAAAACTCCACCCACTTGAGGGTCTCAAAGCCCTTTATAAATATCAGCTAATTAAGCCTGACAGCCCCCTAAATAAACTGCAATAGGCTACAGGAATCCTGGTTATTTGAGGCTCTCTTAATGCCCCCTGAAGGTAAAGCCCCTGCTGCTGTGTGGAGGCTGCAACTCTTTAGGGCTGGAATCAGAAATTCAGGTCGTGTGTCTCCACTGGTAATTCCATTTCTGTACAGGGTTCTTGTCCCCAGGAAAACAATGAAGGATTCCCCCATGGACAGAAATTGTGTGCAGCAAGAGGAAGAAGCAAGTGTGATGTGTTCCTGAGCAGACTGAGCTTGACTCTGCAATCTTTAGTCTTGGAACTGGTTCCATCAACCACACACACAGTGGGTTCTACTCTTTGCTGGTTTATCTCACTGGTTAATCCTATTCCTCTAACCAGACCCCTAGTTTGCACCTGTGCTACATTTGCTTTGCACAACTCAAAGAACCTAATGTCAGACTGCACACAAAGTAATGCTTTTTTCTAAACATGTACTTAAATCACATATTATCCTGGAGATTTTCAAGTGAAGTCTCCATTGAAAGAGAATTTCCCTGATCTGGGACCTTCAGAATGACTCATGACCCCAGAGAGCAGAGTTACTAAATACATTTGCTCACTAAAGAAAGACCTGCATTTTTAGAAACACTAAAGGGACAGTACAAAAGGAACAAGTAAGAAATTAAGTTTAAAAGGGAAAATCAAAACCCCAATGTAACAGAGAGCCAAAGGAGGAGAAAAGTGACATAAGGATAAATGCAGAAATTAAACAACACAGAGAAAAACAGTGATAAGAAAGAAAGGAGGTGGGAGATTATCAGGCAAAGTCACTTTGCCCTCTCTTGAGGATTATATGGCCTTGATGCATGTAATGCCCAGAGCCAAGGGGATGGCAATAGTTATGCCTGTAAAACCTATCACATAGCAGAATATTAAAGCATGGCTCAAAGAGTGCCCTGATCTCTACTGCAGTTGTATACAGCCACAAAATTAATCTTGGTACAGTAGAATTTATCATGTGAAAGAGAAATATATATTTGAGATGATGTATAATTTAAGGAAAAAGTAAGGAAAAAGAAACTGTGCATTATCTAAAATAAATATTCTAGAACACAGTAAAGGGGACTCTGTTAGACACTATTACTCATACCAGAAAGACAGAAATTGATGATTTTTGGCTCAAAACTTCTAATTTTTCCTTCTCTTTCATAAAAACAGATTATTCTCTCTCTCTCCAAATGAAGGAAAATATTTTAAAGTAAGTAAACAAAATGAATAACTATAAAAGGAGAGGAAGAGAGAAGCTGCCAGGTTCTGGAAACAAAAACAAAGACAGAATAAAACAAAAAGCCTCCAAAACCAACCAAAAAAAAAAAAAAACCACAAAAAAACCCCAAACAAACAAACAAACAAACAGAAAACAAATCAAAAAAAAGAAAAAGAAAAGAAAAGAGACCTTTTGGAGCCCTCCTCTGTTTAGAAAGGATGGGAAGAAAAAAGGTGTCAGAGGCTGCAATATATTTCTTCAGCCAGTTCATTAAATTAATTCGTAAGCAGTGGCTCTGAAATTATACCCGATGAAAAATGGTCTCAAAATTTAAATGGTACAAACTCATCTTATTAGAGGCAAAACATTAAAAAACAAACGCATCTCTTCCCCCCCTTCCCCGCAATCGCAGCTTTAATTTCTCGTGGTGGGGGGAATGAAAGGCGTTTGATGGATGGCTCTTACCTTATTCATAAGCGAGGATAAAAGAGATGAATTTGCCGAGACTGTGTGGCCATTTGATTCATTACTGAAACACACAAACCAACAGGGTTTAGTTAAGATGTGCACAGGGACTGTGAGCACTGAGATTAATCCTTCTCCCTTCAAGCTGCCTCACTCCTCACCTACTACATCTAGAGGAAAAGAATGATGCCAACCCTCCCTTGGGCGGCCCAAACTTGCTTACTTGTGATAGCCAAGAGGGAGAGAAAGAGGGTCCCAGGTCTGCAGAATTTAGTTCTTTCGACTACTAAATGGCCCAGACCTCTTCCCCAAGTGTCCACTCCATCACACTTCATCTGCTAACTCATGACCCCCCCGAGTTTTACCCCTTCATCTCGTTAGAACTTTCAGAAATACCACAAAAAACCGACAAAAGCAGGGGGGATGTTGAGAAAGGCTCATACTGCCAGGCACATGGGTCCCCTGGGCAGTACGGACAGCAAGGCACAATCCTGCACTGAAAGGCAGCCTTAGGATCTCTGCGCTTGGCTCCAAGTGCTGGACTCCCAAAGGGAGGCTCGTTTAAATAAGGTATGGACAGGAGTGGATACAAAGGTCAAAGTGGAGCTCACTTATCCCCAGGATCAGTTCCTCTGCACTTTTTCCACACAGCACAACCCCCAAACACTCCTGTTCTCAGTAGAGATGCTGGGCAAGTGGGACACATGCATTGAAATAGGTGCATTCACACCTGCACAACGACACCATTAACTACAGACCAGCCTATGCCAGACCCAGAGCGGCGTCAGCCTGACACCCAGCTGTTTTGTGTGTCCAGTTTCTCTGGAATGTGCTTCCCTTAGCCCTGGTTCAACAGACTACAGCAGTGCAAATGCTGCTAAGAGTGTGCTGAGGCGTGGCACTGGGGCAGCTTCAACCAGCAACTGATGACAAGAGGACTAAGTGAAAACAGCTTTGCCAGTGGCTTGATTTTCAGAAGGAAGCACAAGAGGTGAAGCTCTTCTTGAAGAGTCAGTAGGTGCCTGTGAGCCCAAAAAACCATCTGGAGAACATACACTTGATGGGGAGCAGAGTGAGCCTGCCTGCCTCCAGCTTTGGGGTGTCCAACTCAACCACCATGAAACTGCCTTTCACCAGCATGCTGTGTCCTCTTGAATTACAGGTATGGAAGCTTCCCAAAGCCTGATGCTGGGAAGGGTTGAGTGTGCCTGCCCACCCACTTCTCTCACCCATGGTCCTTGACGCTCAGGTCCAAGCTGTGCTCCTGCAAGGGGTCCTGACTGGTGGTAGATGATGGTCCCATGGCCTCCGCAGGTTCCTGCTTCACCTGGACTGGATTGAACCGTCCAGGAGGTGCTGGTTGTCCATTCCCTGCTCAAGAAAGACACTGAAATTAAATGCTAAAAATAAATTAAAAGCGTAGGTCTCAAATGAGGTTACAATGGCAAATAAGTAAGTTAAATCATTGGCATCAGTGCCTAAATGGAAAAAGCAAAGAAAAAGGTGGGGGGGGGGAGGGAAGTACTGGGATTGCTGGTCAGCGTTTATTGCCAAGTTGACATGATGGGTTCTGACGTCCACTCCAGCGTGGAAATTCTTCAAGTGATAATTATTGCAAAATTATGTCAAAGTTGTCCAGGCTATGGGCCCTTTAAAGGAGAAGGGCGGAAGGAGCGTGGGGGAGACCTGATTCTCTGCACAAACTGTCATAACTAATTTGCGGGGCTGCCTCTTAAGCGTTTATTAAAGACTCTGTTAATGCTGAGGCAATGTGGCAGCTTTCGACTGCTAGTCAAGCCCCCTTCCTCGTCCCCAATCCCAGCGTTGCCGTAGCGACAGCGCTGGCCCCAGACTGCGCCTGCCCAGCAGGAGCATCTGCCCCGCCGGGACTATCGGAGGTGACAGCAACGGGACTGGTTCGAACCGCGCGACCTCCTGCCACTGCCCTCTCCATGTCCCCACAGAGAGGGGGAACGCTTCTTTTTAGGGAGGAGGTTTAGTGCCGAGCCCATGAAAGAAGAATTCAAATTGAAGGAAGAGAGGAAAAGAGGAAGTGGGGGGTGGGGAGAAGTAGAACAAATCAAAGAAAAAAAAATTAGGAAAAACAGCAAAGAAAAAAGGAGGGGAAAAAAGTTGCTGACAGGAACATATCTGCAGAGCTTTTTTCCACAATCCCCAAGTGACTAAAATATTAATTTACCCTCCGGCAGTACAGCTGACGGCGAGCTGCTTCTCAGACAGCAAGTGGCATTTTATTAAAAAATAAAGGAAAATAGTTCCCTCAATGACCTTTCTCTGCTTTAGGAAACAATTTTTCAAACAATAATTTTAAAAGTATGTGAAAGTTCCCCTCCCTCTTTAATCAGATCACCTCCTTCTACTCCCCCGTTTGCTCTTGGGAAGACGGGTCCATCAGCAAGTGCTCCCAGTGCCATGGGCCAGCAGCTCCGGGCTTCCCACAGCCCAGGAAGGAGCCTGGGGACAGCCCAGTGCCTCGGGGTGCTGCCAGGCACAGCCTCCCGCCCACGGCCCCTTGCTGCCCACCGTGAGCTGACGTTCAGCAGACTGGGGAGGTTCCCTGTGCCCTCACGGGAGCCCCACACCCATCTGTCAGGGCTGGGATGGAGCTACGGCCTGCCTCAGGTCTAGGGGGCAGGAGGAAGAGCTCTGGGCTGCCCCAGGGGACTTCCCCTTCCCACCTTTTACCCCTCAGGTAGCGCAGGGAGAGGGGAACACAGCTTGCAAGAACTGACCAAGAGGAAGGTCCCGTTTGTGGACTGTACCAACACTATCCCCAGACCCACAGCTGGGACAACAAAGCTGAAGCACAGAACAGCCCCCCAGAGCAGAAAAAAAACTGGCCATGGGCTACAGGACCATCAACACTGGGCCTAGCTGAAGCTCAATACAGTCTCAGCAGAGCCTGAAAGTACTGGCTAAGGTATTTTTTTTTCATTTCCATTTGCAATACAGTGCGCCTCTCTTTTCAGCCTGCAGCCAATTACACATGGCAACACTCTTCAGCTCTAGTAAGAGCCTACTCCCTTTGTGGGCAAAGATGTTTCATGCCTCTCTTCTGGCCATGTGGGTATAGCCAGGCTCCACAGGAGACCATGCCAAGACTGCCATCTACAAGGGTTTATTAGACACAACCAAATTCATTCTCCCATTTATTTTCTTTTACTACCCCCTCCCCAACTGCAGTCCCATGGACAACTGGATGGCTTCTCATTCACTCTCCTCCAAGTCATCAGGCACTGCTCTGCCTCCCACCACTATCACAACTGATGAGGTAACTCACCTGCTTCAAGTGCCACAGAGGGCTTGAGTGCAGCTGCTGCCAGCCTGGCCATCATAGGAGAGATTAATCCCTTGCTAGCAGAGATCCTTTCCATTATAGAGGCTGCTGGAGCAGGAGAAGAAGTAGCCACTGGCTCACCAGATCCTGAAACTGCCTGGGATGAGGAATCTGTAGGAGCAGATGATGTTGGATTGGTGCCAGAAGAACCAGAAGCCATCAGATTAGCCGAGCTGGCAGGAAGTGGTGTAGAGACCCGACTGGGGATGATGGGGAAGAAGGATCCAGCTGTTCCAGGAAGTGCTGAGTTGGAGAGTGCCAGGGCCAAGGGTATATTGCTGGGAAGAGCCTGGGAAAGCAGGCCAGAGATCTTTGTGGCTGGTGTCATGCTGTTGGCAGACTTGGTGGCCTGTGAGGAAGCAAGCTCAGCCGCAGAGGAGGGTGCAGCTGGGACGATGAGAGAAACGGAAGACTGTTGACTGGTCGGGGAGGCACTCAGGCTGGAGTTCTTGGAGCTCATGGCGGAGAAGTCAATAAGGTCATCATTACTGGACTCCTCTTGCTCATTATCCTTGGAGCCCAGGAGTGAGGCAGGCAGGCCCAGCACTCCTGAGCTCCGGATGTGCCGGCGCTCGTGTTTGCGTTTATGGGACGTCATCTGGCTGGTGGAGGTGAAGGTGAAGCCACAGCCTGCCCTTATGCAGTGGAAGTGGTTGGTGGCCTTGCTGTAGACACAGCCCTCATACTTGCATTCCTCATACTTGTAGAACTTCTTGAAGCCATCCTTGGCATAGGCATCATCTTTGATGTGGTAGCTCTTGTGCTTCTCAATGTCACACTTGTTCTTGAAGGTGAATGTACACCCAGGTCTCCTGCAAGGGCATCGAGGAGAGGGTGGTTGGCTGTGCAGGCAGAGCTGCTGTCCCCCGCCTCCCTCTCGGACAAGGCCTGGGGCCGGAATGAGACAGCTGCCTCAGCTGCAGAGGCGCTGAGGAGCTGTCTGTGGGTTAACCTGGGACACCCAGGCAAGCAGCTATTGCTGCCATGTGGGAGAGCTGGGAAGCTCATTCCACTCTGCAGAACAGCCACAGGAACATGGGAATACAGGCACCCTCCACTAGAAGTTCCAACAAAACAGTAGGTAAAGGGGACTAAGGTACAAACTCTGCTTTCCTACTCTTCCTGAGAACATAAGAAATCAATAGAAGAGCAAGTGTGTACAGAAGCAGATTAGCAATCTGGCCCCAAAAGGGATGAGCTGGATGGAGAGAACCCTACCACGGAAGTGCCATTAGCAGTGTATTAATGGCCTACTTCAGTTGCACTCTGAAGAGCACTGTGATCTCTTTCCCAAATGATTCTAGGCTCTATTCTCTAGTGGGTATCCTGTCCTCAGATCACACTCCTGCCTTCAGAGTGGTCTGTGGCACGATCCTGGAAATCACGTCTGCCCTGGTGTATGAGTTCTCTCAGGAGCAGTACTGAGAAGGTCACAGCAGGGCAAATCAAGTGCCTGTGCATACTCCTGAGATTATGACTTGACAGAAGGAGGCAAGCAGACCACACAGCTCTGAGGCAGGACTCCTCCCCTTCCCTGCTGTCTCACCTGCAATGGAAGTGAGTGGTTTTCTGCCCGTAGAACTGGCATTCCACAGTGCCGCAGTCCTCCGTGGCACGGAACCGCTGGAACCCGTCGTTGATGAGCTGCGTGTTCTTCTTGTGAAAGTTCTCATGGGTCATCACATCAGAGGTGCTTGTATAGACCTTGTTACAACCCACCTACCCCAGGCCCAAAGAGGAGTCATCAGCACAGTGGTTTAACAGCCTGACATTATTACCAGCAGCAGTAAATACATGAGCAGCACACACACATTTAATAGTTCCATTTGTGTACTTCTTCTAGGGGTTTTAAGTCATCACTTTAATTCCCAACCTAAAGACTGATAGAGCATAAAAAAAACCAAACCCCAAACCAACTCTCTGGGCATGAAACAGTAAGAAAAAAAGGGAGGATCAGCAGGTTAAAACACCAGCTTGAGATAATCATGCCTGCTTTGGGAAGCAGTTAGTAGGGTTCCTCATCTTAAAGAGAACAGAACACTGACAGATGCTGTTGCTTTTTGTTATCTCAGAGTGACACAGAACAAAGTAAGATTTCATCTATTTGGGGAATACAAAATTGAGTGGGAATAAGTTATTTACTTCTTTAGTCCTTCTGGGAGGTAAGGCATGCTGGTGCAACATGAGGCCAACCAATCTTTTGAGCTTGTAATAAACGGTTTCATTCTAGCAAATCTTAACCCCCATGTTCAGCTGATTTTAGCAAACTGGTGACTTTTTTTCCCTGTCACTGTTCAAGACTCCCACTTCAATAATTTTAAACTTGTGCAGCGAATGGGAATGGTGTGACAAGGACGGAATGCTGAAAACCTGCCTTCCTCTGGGTAAAGCGGGGCAACTTTGCCATATTGAGTAAAAACCCACTGGAATCTGAAAACGTCCTCAGCCCTGCTGAGGGAGGATTTTTTTTTCTTTTCTTCCAGCACAACATGTGCCAATGCCTGCACCATCTCAGAAATGAAGAGAAGGAAAACACCACCCCTTAGTTCAGCCCAGGTTGATTCAAACAGGCAATAACAAAACCCATGACAAATATCCAGAGAAAAAAATAAAAAGGATCTCCAGCTATTTCCAATATAAAAGAGCCTCTCTCTCTCCACACTGACACCTTGAAAAAAGACAGGCCCTGCATGGCATTAAAAAAAAGAATTAAACAAAAGCGTCCTTAGGAATAATTTGCAATGCAGCTCTTGGTGCGAAAGCCTAAAAAAATGTCAGTTTATATAAACAACTAACTGAATTTTATCCACACCAATTATGGACATAAAGAAAAAAAACCCCATGTGATGGATGGCATAAATTCTGCCATTTAAGCAGTATTTTCTTTAATTGGGAGTTCGTATTCTGACACCTTTCCTGTAAGACACTGCTTACACGGGCATTACTTTACTGGAAGATGGTGGGCACAGGATGGAATTAGCCATATATAGTTGTGTAAGCGAGGGTCTCTATTTGAACTCGGAGTGACTTAGAGCTGTGAAACACTCCTCGTACTCTAAAAAAAACCAAACAAATCCCACCCTCCTCAACTGAAGAAACTAAACAATCAATATTAGAGAAGCGTAACAGAAAATGTCCTTGAGAGAAAGACACATGAAGTTCCCAATCTATCAAACGCTGTAAGCACATGCTTCAACCAGCTCCTATTCAGGACAGAACTTGAGTGCATGCCTAACATTTAAGTATATGCTTAAGCCCCATTGACTTCAGAAAGCTTACCTGACTTCAAGTTAAACATATGCTGAAGTCTATCCTAGCAAAGCATTTAAGCATGTGATTAAGGCCTTGTGACTTTAACTGGGGTTTTAAACCGCTGGGACAGGTTAGGAAGTGGGCCTGACTTTTCAGACCAGAAAATCTGTCACCAAGGCTTGGCTGATCACTCTGTTTGTAACTGCAGCAGACTCTCAGGGCAATGGTTTAGGCCACAATTCTACTAAAACGAGTACATGTCAAACCCTTGAACCTGAGGAACCACCAGGGTAAGACCCAAACAACGTGGTGTGTTCTTGTCTGAAACAGTACAGGCATCACAGTGGCATATGTGCAGCAGCTCCAGCTCTGGCTACACTGCTACTGAAGCTTGGCTGCCCCTGAAACATGGCCAGCCTACGCCACACACGAGTGCCACCAGCGAAGGACATGGAGAACCAGGGGTGTTAAGTGTAGATATGTGACATTAAGGTTTAATTACTTTAGAAATTGATTATGGAGGAAATTAACCCAGTGCTAAAGGGCAGATGTGCCACAAGAAAGTCTGGTTTCGAGGGAGGGGAAGATTAGATTTGAGTAGAGACAGTGCAGTGGCATTAAAGAAGCCCCGAGTCTCAGAGAACGGGCCTTGCTTGAACAAGCCCAAGACTATGAGAAAACACTGAGACCTGCTTTGCCTCACTGCATGGACAAGGCTTCTAAAAACTGAGAATGGGGCTTGCCTTTGCCATTCCCAACACTTGGCAGGACAAGTGCAGTGAGGACAGGGCACAGACTTGTCAACGAGGTTCCTGACTCAGAAGTGAGCAAGACAGGCTACGAATGTCGTCCCTCTGCCTTGGGACAGCCCAGTGCTCTCTGGCAAGGGAGCGTTGGGTGGCCAGAACTCACGAATCCTGCCACACCACCCCAGAAGGGACCCAGCTCACACAGAGGCTCCTGAGCTGCCGTTACCTGCATGCAGTGGTAGTGAGTGCTCTTCCCGTTCAGGTGGCAGCCGTGGTAGTACACACTGCAGTCGTCCAGCGGGCTGAAGCGCATGAAGCCGTGCTGCAGGGAGTTATCCCGTTTCTTGTGCATGTTGTAATGCCGAATCACATCCTGTTTGCTAGTGAATCTCTGCAGAGATACAGAGACAGACAGTGAGACACATGTGATGCCAGTGGGTGAGTAATCCTGGGGGCAGGGTGGGTGTCTTTTGTTGTTGTTAATAAACTTATGGGACCAGGAGTTGAAAACTTGGCAGTAATCACCCCAAGAGAATCAGATAAAAGAGGAATTGTGTGCATGTATCTTCTTGGTAGAGGGAAAGTAAATACACAAGAAAAGTTCTAGAGTAAACATGGCACTGGGGTGATGCCCAGAATCTGCTCCCTGCAGCTTTAAGATTGCAGTTCTTCTAACATAATTTTAGCTGCTACTATCTCAAGAAGTGCTATAGTTAGAAAGCAAACCAGTGAACTGAACAGCCTACAAACAAGTAATCCAAGCTTCCAAGTCACTCACTGTAGCAGTTAACAAGACACCGGCTGCCACATTCATGTCGGACTAGAAACTGGGAAAAACCCTTTGCTCTTTTACACTGTCTTCCCATTCTAAATCTCTTGCATCCCCTAGAAGGTAGGATGGTTTTATCAGGAAAACAGGGACATAAAACTTTCTTTGACTCACAGAAAAATATGTTTTTCTACAGAAAAAAACAGAGCTCAGAGCTAAATCTGTATGACCAGAATATCCTTTTCATCCTCTACCTGCTTGAAGCAATGAAGGGGTACCCCACTGTCAGAGCAGGCTAAGTGCCTTTAAAATGAAGCTTTTTATTTCTATTTCCCACAGACATCAATATTTACCACTGAAGGTGAGAAAGTAAATCTGATTTTTTAAAAAAGAAATCAATATCCATTTATTTTGAGCAGTAATTGAAAAGGCCTGTATTCTAATGTTTAACAACTTTTCTAAGTCTGCCTCATAGGAAACAAATGATTATCATTTCCACTCTTTCTTCCTATAATATCAATCCTGATCAATCTTGCTGATATTGGCTCGGGAATATATGGATATAGATTTCAACAGAAATCCCTTGGAGGCTGGAGGTATGATTTCCCAGGGCGTACATACAGGATTGCTATTGCCAATCATTGCTAATTTGTGCCCACTTATTACAGAGCGTTACTTATTCTAAAATATATCTCAGCCATAAAATAATTTGCATTTTAAAAAGCAGCCTAAATCCTTATTCCCTGTGAGACCAGACAGCTCCTTTGCAAGCAGCTTCCAGACTCCTTAGGAAATAATCATGAGGCCAATCATAATAATAGGTTTTTCTGTTTTGCCATCCTTTGTGTTTCTCTCTTTCTGGTGCAGGGATATCTGTGTCACAGTTGGGATAGACTCATCTTGATTCCTCGATGCTGGGCTAGAAGGACCGGTACGTGCATCCCAGAGAGAAGCTCTCCTTTGATCAATAGGAACCCCCGGCCAAGCCCAGCAGTTCCAGATCAACTTCCTCTGCTGTGGTCAGACTCATCCCCGGGAGACCCAAAGCTCTCCTCGGGCAGGGCTGAAGCTGTGTTCGGTGCCCGGCAGAGGCAAACTCGGGGACTCCCGCTCACGCGTCAGCCCGACCGCAGACGGGGCCGTGCCGAGGGTGAACAACCACGGCCCGGGGCCCGCGGGGCTGAGGCGGCTGCGGGGCAGCGCTCCAGAGCCAGCACGGCCCGCCCGGCCCCACAGACCCGCACCGGGCCTGCTCCTGCAGGCACATACTGCTGCCACAAAGTCACTCGGGCAGCGGGAGGGAAAGACACAGAATAACAGATCAGCATTCCCTAGCTTCGGGCATAGTTCGTAACACAGCACAATTTATGCTCTTGGTGCTTCACTGATACAAATGTGGAGGAGTTCCCACTGACTTGAGCTGATCTATATTCGGCTCCTCGTTGTAGCAGTCTGAGTTTGGTTAAATGGTATTAAATTGAGTTAAATGGGAGCAAAATAAAGTTCTGTTAAATTCAGAACATATCTTGTCCTCTTTCAGAGCAGCAAAGTGAAAAGGCATGTGCATGCAAGTGGGAGGAAAGCACAGGAGGACGCACACCCCCCACCCCGTATGTTCAGGGAGCTGTGCTGCGAAGTTTTGAGCATTGCTCTACCTGGTAGTTGCACTCTGGGTCAAGGCAGTGGTAATGTTCTCTGTACTGGTAGGCGCAGTGTATGTGTCCACAGTGCTGACTGCCAGAGAACCTGCAAACAGGAGAGAGGGAGAGAGAATAAAGCACTGTGCCGGCAGCAGTGCCTGTAAGCAAGGTACAAATAAACTAAGTCCTGTTCCTGCCTTCAACTCACATGTTTATGGCATTAAACCCCACCTCCTTTATCCCCTCCAAGGATGGTGACCCTCTCGCCTTCCCTTGCTTATTTGTCACTATTTAAAGGTGCTTCTTGAGCCGGATCACTCAAGTCTTGTACATCCCTAATCTGTCTTTCCCCTTGAAATTCGTCTCTGTTATCTAAGCTGTTTACTTGGGGAAGCATAAGGAAGGAGGGTTCCTTGAACTAAACACTGCACAATTCTAGAATAGAGTTTAGATGCCACAGCAGCGAGTTTCAGAAACCTCTCATTACAGAAGGGGATAAATAAATGTTGGGCAAATATGGATTCTAAATTTTATGTCCATCTAGTAGGACATCAGAAAAGTTTCCCACAGCAAATTTGAAAACTCCTGACATACACGGTGGCAAAAAAGACCAGAAAGACAGAAATGCCATGTAGTACCCACATACAAACAGTCAGTACACAGAATTTACTGACTGACAGACACACCAGGAATTGGCACAAGGGGATGATCTAGTAATGGGGTAATCAGTGCAATGAACTCCCTCGTGTATATTCTAGAGGACCCTATAAGAGATTGAAAGGGAAAAGCAGTGGAGAGAAGGGGACTCAGAGGGGAAACATTCAAAGATAAAGTACCATCTGCTCAAAGGTTCCTCAAAGGTTCCTCACGTCACTTAAGTGCTAAACACAGCAGGAGTGCATATGATAAAGGGCATGGGAAAGAAATGAGGAAGGGCAACAGACAAAAAAGGAAAATGAGAGGAGTGAGGGTATCCTGGGGCAACCAAGGAATGGGGCAGGAGCAGGGAAGATTATGGATCATCTTAAGGTGAGGTAACGTGAGGCTACAGGACAGAAAAAGTCTGGATGAAAAGCAATACTAAAAAAGCCATTTCTGAAGCTCTGTAAGGAAGAGGAGGTCAACTGTGGAGACAGCAGGGCCTCTAGGAGATGGAAAGGGGACTTAATTGACAGAAAAGATAGACATTGCTAAAAAATTAAATGACTTCTTTGCCTCAGCATTCACAAAGGGAGACAGGGACAGATGCCAGGAGCAGACATGCCTTTCCCTGGGGAAGGAGAAGAAATACTGCAGGAAATCAGGATCACGTCAGAACAGGTGATTGAGAAACTGGAACAAACCTCAGCAGCAGAGAAGAAACAAACCACAAGGCAAACAGCAGGGCTGGCTGCACAAACAAAGGTGTGGAACTGAGAGCAGAGGAAGAGATTCCTGCTCAACGCCTGGGCAACTGCAAGGCTTGTCCAGGGCAGCCGCCAGAGCCACCGTGACACTGACCAGCGAGATGTGGCTCCACAGCACACGGAACCAACTGGTCCTGCTAGTCCACGGCTTTGTCAGCAGCACCACCAGCAGCTCTTCAAGGAAAGAAACTGCTCTGTGGGAAGCTTCCTCTCCATTCCACTGATGTGATGGGGAGGAAAGAGCAAAGGGCTGTGCAGGGCTGGAGAACTGCGCGGTGCAGGTCAGGCAGAGAGAAGAGGAAGATAAAGACCTTGCTGACAAATACAAAGCAGTTCAAAATATTATCCAAAATGAGGCTGCAGAATGATCAGAAATACCAACTGGAGTAAAAGAAGGGCCAGACACCAGAGAGATCTGACTCCAGGGGATGAGTTACTCGAAGCATCCTAGCAGGAGTAACACACGGGCTCAGTTTTAAAAACAACAGCTAAACAAGCACTCCAGCACTTCCAACTCCTACCCTCCTTTCCATGTGCCACGGAAAGGTGTGCGTGGTGTCTACAGCACAGGAAGGGAGAGACCAGTGTTCCACCAAACCGTGTGCTGGGGGAAGGAGGCAAGTGGCAAATCCAGCACAAAGGGGAAATTCTGCTCCTTCAGTGTGCAAGGTTGGGCTTCTAAAGGGTTATATTATCCTGTGTTTCTTCTGACACTTGAAACAGTTCAAAGCTATTAATTTTTAAAGCACAGCATCTGTTTAGGTTTTTCATAACAGGAAAGCTTACACACCACACACTTACTTACACACATACACACGCACACATTTACATGCACAGACTCTACAGTACATCAACACCCCCCTGAATTTATATGAACGTACNACCCCAATTACAAGGGGGGAGGAAACCCACACAGAAATAAATATTTAAGCAAGTGCTGCCAGAAGCACCATCTGCTGAGGCACTAATAATAATAATAATAATAATTTTTTCTGTGGTCTTTTTTTTTAAATTATAAATATACACGGAGGAGGAGGGGGAAAAACAACCCAACCCAAACTAGCTAAGTAAGAGGTTTTGTTTTGTTGTGTGAGAGAATGGATTATCCCTGGGCAGCTTTTGGCAGTGGCTTTGGCAAACTCATTAAGCTAATTATGCAGTACAGACATAAGAGTGTTGTGTCTCTTCTCCCCCCACCCCTTGATTTTAAGGCTTTAAACTGTTTTTAAAAATGTGTGTAAATTGAAGGGAAATGGCTNCTAAAGGGTTATATTATCCTGTGTTTCTTCTGACACTTGAAACAGTTCAAAGCTATTAATTTTTAAAGCACAGCATCTGTTTAGGTTTTTCATAACAGGAAAGCTTACACACCACACACTTACTTACACACATACACACGCACACATTTACATGCACAGACTCTACAGTACATCAACACCCCCCTGAATTTATATGAACGTACCCACAATTTCCATGCACACGAACAGCCACAAACACACACACCTGAAACAAGAAAACTCACAGACCAGCTCATCACACTGATATACAAATCCAAACTCCTAAGTTGCCAATACAGGCACACAGATTCATTTGCACAAGAAGAACCCACTCCCTTTACATTAATCGGTTCACTTTTTTTTTTCAGCCAGAAAGAACTAGTCTTGATCTGGCAAGAGTTGATAAATAAATAATAATAAAAATAATAAATAAAGAAGTCAGCATGCTTAGAGAGTGTTTACAGACTCATTACTCTGTAACGATGATGTGAAAGAAGGAAAAAAAACCCACCCCAATTACAAGGGGGGAGGAAACCCACACAGAAATAAATATTTAAGCAAGTGCTGCCAGAAGCACCATCTGCTGAGGCACTAATAATAATAATAATAATAATTTTTTCTGTGGTCTTTTTTTTTAAATTATAAATATACACGGAGGAGGAGGGGGAAAAACAACCCAACCCAAACTAGCTAAGTAAGAGGTTTTGTTTTGTTGTGTGAGAGAATGGATTATCCCTGGGCAGCTTTTGGCAGTGGCTTTGGCAAACTCATTAAGCTAATTATGCAGTACAGACATAAGAGTGTTGTGTCTCTTCTCCCCCCACCCCTTGATTTTAAGGCTTTAAACTGTTTTTAAAAATGTGTGTAAATTGAAGGGAAATGGCTGTGCTGCCAACGGGTGGCTTGCGGAGCCTTTTAAGCAGGATGTGGTGTCCCTGAGGTAGCTCACAAACCTCCCTCAGCTACCTGCCTGACCCAGGGGAAGGGGCTTGCAGAGCTCCACAAGCAGTGGATGTGGCTGACGTGCTTACACAGTTCTCTTCTTGAGAGGGGAATGGGGGACAGAAAGGTGCCACCTCCTCTCCCACTGCAACCCCTGCAGTCTCAGAAAGAAAAGGATGCTGCTCCTTCTGCCCCATGCAAAGAGTGGTTTAACCCCCTGCTTTCCTTCCTATATTCTATTTACTCTACTACTGTACTCTCCCCCAAGGCAGTGAATTCCCACATGCACTTGAGGCATTGCTGCTTGAGGAGCTGCCTGTGGTAGTGCAACTGTCCTCTCTTCCTATGGAGTCTCCTGCTCCCTTCTCCTACATCTGGGATTTGGGCAAAAGAGAGGAAATTAAGTCACTTCTTGTTCCACTCTCAGGCTAGGAGAGTGCTGTTCCCACTCTTTTTCCCTGCCAAAATGTTCCCTTCACCTTCCTAGCACCTGACTGTCTCCCACAAGGAGACTCTCTGTGGGCTCTGGTAAGGAGGGAAAGCACAGTACATGTTCCCTTCCCCTCCCATTAATAAGTGCCCAAGTGCTGGTGGGAGCAAACCCTCCAGTTTTCTCCCTGAACTGTTTGCTTGCTTCCCTGCCTTGTGTCTGTCTGGATACAAGGGGCTTTTGTTGGGAGCTTTCTCACAGTACAGATGGAGGGTTCAACTGGCTGGGGGCAAAGCCTGATGGACCCTTTATACCACGAGCTCTAAACCAGGCAGGTGGTACGCAATCATCTCCTCTGTCCCTCTGGCTCTTGTGGCATTACTTACTCTGTCCCACCACAACAGCCTTGGGCTCCCTCTCAGCATCGCTGTCCTGACCTAAGCATGCCCACAGCTGTGATAAGGTGCCCTACTCCACACCTGACTCAGTGAGGGTTTCTCAGACAAATGAACTGCAAAAATTTTCTATGATAAACATCCCATGCTGATGCCAGGAGCTGCCTAAACTCAAGTCACTTGTGAATTTGTCCAGCCTAGATTCTCAGAGGTGAGACGTTCTCTGCTTGCCTCCTGCAGACACTGGACATGGTAGGGGAAAAGGGCAGTGGACAGAAAGAACAACAGTCAAGAGGCAGAACTCCCATTTAAATCCTGGGCTTCTTCAGTGAAGCAGTTTTCCACTATTTGTCACAAAGTCTAACAACTCCAGGGAGCTAAGCATGCTCTTGGCATCACTGTACACCTCTCACAGCTACTGCTCTCCCAAGCAGGGGGACAAAGCAACTACAGATGCCACGGGAAATGGAAGTGCCAATGTCTGGTTTAAACATTTGATCCAGACAAGATCTCGTCTCTCCCACCACCACTCCACCTTCTTACTCCCAGCCCCTCTCTCCAGCAAAGTCAAAAGTTTTGCCTACCTGGCAATATACTTCTGGTAAATATTTACGTCTTCGCTGACGGCTGGTTTGTCAGTGGGTAATCCATTCCTAATGAGAGACACACAGGGCAGAGCTGGTTAGCAGGAACAGGGAACAGCATAAACTCCTTGTTTCTCTCACACACTGCTGACAGATCAGGAGAGAGGGCCCAGGGAAGGTACCAGAAAAGACACCCGTAAGTTTAAATTCCCTCCCCTTTGCCCTTCAAATCCCATCCCTTCCTTTCCCAGGGAAACACACAGGCTGCCTACCACCCTTCCTGCATGTTCCCTCTTTGCAGGACTCAGAGCAGTTTGTTGGAGAAACTGAGAAGACCAACCACAAAACCCGTTTCTATAGAAAAAATAAAAGCCCCTATACAAAAAAGTGATGGTCACATGCAAACAAACACGTCTCTGAGGCAGCTGGCAGCGCTGCCCTTGTGTGCACGGAAGCTCTACCCCTGGCTCAGCTGCAGGAGAAGAGTCTCTGTGCCAGCCACGTTGTGAGCTACTGCCCATTTCCCTGTGGCCAGCTGCCCTGGTGCACTGTGACCAGCACTGGAACAGTGGCTCCAGCCCCTGGATGGGGCTTCAAATGCCTCTTTGTTTCACAGATACCCCAAAACTCCAACAGACAGATTATGTATTTTAATCAATGAGAAAACCACCTCAACCTGGGGATAAGCCTGGATTATTTTACATCATTAGGAAGCAGACAAAAATAACATCCTTTGTGAGCTCAGGAAGAGGGAAAATGAGAAGCAGGGCCAGACTCCAGCCTACCCAAGAGATAGGACCACCCCAGTGCACCCCCAGACAGGCTGCACATCATCTTCCTTGTGTGCTTTTCCTGTGCCCAACCTCCACTTCTCCTCCTGACAGTTCTGCACCCTGGTTTAAACAAGGACACTTTAGCACAGAGTTCACGTGAAGGTGGACGAGTTCAGGGCAGGTTAATGGCATTAGATGTAAGAGAGTTTCAACCCACGGCAAGGGTGTATGTGCAGATGTGTGAGAGTGAAGGGTAATTCCTGTCAGGTTATTGAACCCAGTGGGGACCAGGAATGGGAAGGCACGGCCCAGATACCGCAGTCAGCACTTCCTTCACCGGCACAATTACCGGGCTGCTGTCTTCTGTCATGGAAGCCTGTATCTAGTGAGTAGCCTGACGGAGAAGGGACCAGAGCCCATTCTGTACTGCAGTGTGTGATCAGGGCACGGGAAGTGCCAGATTGAAGGTCCTGGTCATCCTCCATTCCAGCTGCAGCCCCATCATGATGCCCTGGTTGAGGAAGTCCTGTGGCCAGAGGAAGGATCACCATGGTGCTGGCAAACCCACATCTGGTAAGAGGCAGGAAATGTGCAAGAGAAGGGAAAGCAAACGGGGATCCCAGTGCAACACCGCAGCAGATAAGAGGTTTGCTTATCTTGCTTGTGCCTTCAGGCACAGCTCTACGATGGCGACTGAACCCCAGGCAGCTGAGAGTTCTGCAGATGCTTCAGGCACAGTCTCAGACCAAGTCACCCATCACAACAAGGCACTGAGTCTACAGGAGTATTTACAACACCGTGTTTTTAAGTAATAGGAGTCCCTGCCTGTCATCTGGAGCACATCCAGGTTCACCCTGAGCAGGACCCTGAGCAGACCCTGAACATCCTGAGCAGATACAGATGTTAACAACCCTCTGCCCTTTCCCATCCACCTTTACCATGGAGTTCCCAGTCTGTCTGCAGGCAGTTGACAAACAACCACTTCACATGGAAGACAGGTATCATTACATGGCTCTGCCTTCCACGTGGGGAAACAGGGCAAGTGGGTGATGCTGACTTTGCTGGGACGGCAAAGAGCATTCAAGCAAGGATTCAGCCCAAGGTTTCCTAGGTCCACATACCAAACAAAAAACAGCCTTTTTCCTCACCAGAGGACCAAGCAGTAGGGTGTGTATGATGGCACAGAGAGCAGGACAGAAGGCCCTGGACTTAATACAAATGACCCCATGGGATTCACAGCCCTCAACAGCCACAGGTTCACAGCGAGAAACAAGGAAATCCAAACCATGACAAGAAAGCAGAGAAGTCTCTCCCTTCCTCCCTGCTGCAGCCTGACATACATATGTATCTCTTCTACAGCTCCCGCCTCTGGGAGTCACATTAAAAAGTAATCCAAGGTTTGGCAAGGCCTTCAGATACCTCCATTCAGTCAATGGCATCACTGCAGAGACTGCTGGCAACGTATGTGCAGGAGGTTATTAGTGATAATTGGGCTAATGAGTTTGCCCAGTCTGAGGGGTAATTGAATCACCTCTATCTGTGCAAGCAAATTGAGAAGACACAGGCTTGGCCCCACAGAAGTAGGTATATGCCTAACTCCTATGGAAATTGATGGGAATTAGGCACCAAAATGTCTTCTGAGTTCTGGGACAAACAAAAAGCCCCATCTTATAATAGTAAAGTCAGAAGAGTCATGCCTTTGAGTTAAATGCAAACAAGAATCAGGTTCTCCTACAGACACATCCAGATGCCCAGGAAACCAGAGGGAGAAGAAAATAAAGTAGTTCCAACCTTTACCTTAAGAGTGCTGACAGCACCATGTTCCCTCTTCTTTCATTTTAACATATTCAGGAGCTACTGGACTCCAGATTCACGGCTATGACTGCTGATGGCAGGTCACAGCCTTAGTGCAGATCAGATAAATAGAGATGTAAGGTGTAAAAGAGGAGCAGACTGTTCAACAGAGAGCAAAGAGAACCGTCCCATGAACAATGCAGTATTTATCACTGCAAGAGCTTGGAATTTCCCACTGAACCACACACAAGACTTCTAGTATGATCCCCCACTAATGCAAAGGCAAGAAAAGTGGAAGAACACTTACTTTACTGTAGAGACTGTTCCAGTTGTGATGGAGTCTGTCTTGGAGAAAGTTGATTTCAGGTACTCAGGAGTGTTGAATGGCAATGAGATGGACTGCTCTGGCCCAGCCACGGGGGTGCTGCTCGGGGTACTGGCGAGGGAAGCAGGGGCCAGGCTGGGGACTGGAGCTTTTACTGGAGTAAGCTTCTGAATGTTCCTCACATCGTACTTGGAAGGCCGGCCTACCTTGCCTGTCTTGAAGGCGATGGCTCCTCCCATATCTGGGCTTCCTTCCCCGGGCTTGAAAAGGTGCAAGTACTTGACGTTTTCTAGGTCATACTTGGAGGCCTTCTTGTAAGTGTT
Organism: Platysteira castanea; assembly: GCA_013397175.1. NCBI lineage: Eukaryota > Metazoa > Chordata > Aves > Passeriformes > Platysteira > Platysteira castanea. The sequence continues at coordinate 163,536 of VYXC01004610.1, forward strand.
GCCATTTTGTGGTCTGATGCTCTCACCCGTCTTCAGCTTTTGAATGAAGAAGTCATATTTGGAGGCCCGTGACATCAGGCCCTGCATCTGGGAACTGCTGGGAGAGGGCAGTGGCAGGATAGTGGCTTTGGTCTCCGTCAGCATGGAGGCATCTGGGCCTGGCACCCGAATGGGCTGTGCCAGCACTGAGGAAGGTTCTTTGCCCAACTTGGAGCCCAGCTCCTCAGATTTGGCCAAGTGCATGGGCCACGAGAGCTGCTCTCCAGCTTTCAGTTTGCGGATGTACTCCTCGTACTTGGAGAAGCGGGCTCGTTTGCTCATGGCATCTTCGCCAGGGAGGGAGGCAACAGCCGCAGCGGCCTCTGAGGTAGCAGCGTTCAGCTTGTCGAAGCTGATCTTGCGGGCCAGCTCATCCCGCATGTTCTGGTCGTCGTAGCCGAACATGCCCAGGAACTCGTTCATGGTGGTGGCGGCGTAATCCCGCAGTGATGAAGCTTCCCCTGCAGAGAAACCAGAGGAGAGAGTCACACAAGGCGCTGATTTTTCTTCTCCTCCCATACCAGCACTAGTAGCGGGGGGGAGGAAGGGGAGAGGGGAACATGATCTACTGACGTTTGGCTCACTTGTTAGGTTTTATGACTCTTAAATTAATTTGTTTAAAAAAAAATGTAATTAATACTGGGGTAAAATAAAAAGAGTTCATCAATGCCAGGAAAATCAATTTCCTAAATGTTCTAGCCGATGGCTTTTCAGTACATTAAACAAAGTTTCATAAATGTCTCTGCACTCTTGCCTTGGTCTAATATGAAGAAAAAGTAATTTTACTGGAAGTGAGACCAATGCCAATATGCTGAGGTTTGTACAGATCCGTCCTTGTGTATGTTTGTGTACGGAAGGAGGTGCATAGAGGATAGATGGCAGCATGTGTAAGGGGGAAAACCCATGTGAAAATGCTATGTGTGCTGGTGAAGAGCAAGCAGGGCTGAGAGCAGGCAGGACAGCATGGTGTGAAATGGGTAAGGGAGACGGGCAAGGCAATGTATGGGGTAGAGCAGGAGGAGGGCAGAATAGAACAGTGCAGAGAGGAGGAGGAGAGCAGCAGATGTGGAGGTGAATCAAGGCAGGGGAACAGCAGCAAAGGCTGTGTGCATGAGAAACTTGGCAATGAGGAGTGGGGGAAGGAGTGGGGAAGAGTAGGCAAGGCAAAGACAGGACAGCTCCCCATCACTGTTGCAGTCCTTCCCTTCCCTGTCAATTTTGTAAGGGTTCGCTCAGCTTGCTCTCTTCCTTCTCAGTCCCCATGACTGGACAGCTACTACTTGCCATGTGGAAAAGGGTCACAGTCCAGTGAATGCTGTGGAAACCTACAGGCAGCCTCCTGAGCAGCCAGGAACGACTTCCAGTAACACCAGAAAAGGGGAAAGTCCACACAGGTGAAAAATAGGAACAGCCTTCTCTCCATGAGGACTTGGACTGAGGAGAGAAAGCTGTTGTCCTGATGTGGGCTCCAGGGAGAGGGAGAAAGCCAGTGCTCTGGAGCATGGGGTGGGGAAGGGGCAGGAAGGGGTTAGTCTAACAGAGCCTGATTACAGGGAAGAAGAATGAGCAAAAGCTGTCCTTTCTTGGGTCTCTCCCTCCCTTCTTCCCTCCCCTACTCCCTCAGGCAGTTTCACAGGCCACCAGGATGGGAAGAACACTCATCTGGAGGTCACCCAATATCAGTGTAAAGGAGGAAATAAAGACTGCTCTGACGTGCCGGCTTGGCCTCATTTAGGCTACGGTCTGACACAGCGCTCCTCCTCCTCTCCCTCTTGCTTTCTCCTGCAGAGTAAAGATTTACTGTATGCAGGAGTCCTTCAAACCTCCCTCGTCATCTTTACTAAACACCCGCTCTGGCTCTAATGGGCAAGCACACTCCTTCCCAGGCAGCTAGCACAGGGAGGGACACTGGCAGCAGAAGGGAAGTTCTGGGCATGGGGTACCGCTCAAAACAAAAGTGCCTTGAAACACAGTGGAAAAGGAAGACACTGCCACAGAACAGGTCAGCAGATCCAGAAGATCCCTAACATGTGGGGGATCTGACAGCCAGGGATGCCACTTGCAGAGGCAAGCACGTACACGAGAGCATTTCCGTGCACCAAGAGCCTGTCAGTGAGCACAGTCGAAGTTCAACAGCCATCAGCTCCCACAAATCAGTGTTCACAGGACTCTATGGAGGAAAAGACTCCCTGCGACGGGCACTAAGTGGGCAAGACCATGAAGGTCACACTCCTGCTCCAGGATTGCCTGGAACGGCTGTTTCACTGCAGCAGAAGTGCTGCTGTGCTGGTTCCCTGTGTACAGGGTTCTGGGGGAAGGCGATGTGAAGAACAGGCCTGGAGCCTGCAAGGCGAAGGACAAAGCCACACCTGCTGGGATCTGGTTTAGCCCAAAACGACCTTCCAGTTGTGGGCATTTAAGCCCAGAATTCTACACGGGATTTGGGATCCCTGACTCCAGAATAACATCCTGTTAGTTACAGAATGGGTGGCAATGCCCCTGCAGTGTCAGGCTCAGGGTGCAGCACAACCTCATGGGTCGGTATTAATCTTACAGAATGCTAAATGCAGAACCATTCCCCACTGGGTCCAGTAACAAGACTTGCCTGAAGGACAACTTCATCTTCCACACACAGCATATTAAAAAATTTCATTCTGCTTTAAAGCAGTTCTCCTCTTCACCTTTTTTTCTCTTCCCCACTTCCATTTCAGTAACCCAACCCTATGACCCAAGAAAAGAGAATGAACCCATGAAATCCCTACTGGGTCTAACAATTTCCTGGTTTTGTTAAATCTGCTTTCCCTGTTCTGCATTTCCTTTCTTTTTGGACCTGTAAAACAAGCCCCAGCTTCCCTCATAATGCCCTTATTTCCAAGCACTGCACAGAAAAACTCTAGCCAGCCTGTGTCAAGGGCAAAAAGAATACCACACTGAGGATCTGATACAAAATTTAGCTATTAAATGTGATTTTTGCTAGCTTTGACCACTGCCCTGAAAGCCAACGTGTCCTGTCTTTGGTACCATGTGGCTACACCTCAACCAGTGTAAACAGCTAGATGAAAATCCAAGCCTACAGGAAAGGGTGGGGGGTGAAGTTTTGTGAACTCTTGAGTTCAGGTTTCACTGTCATGGATGTAAAACCCACCTTGAATTGTGCTTTTCCTTAGCTCAGATTTGGTTCCAGATGATCACAACACCCTCCCTGATCAACAGCTTTGCTGGTGCTGCTCAGTCTTTCCTCACCCACATTTGAGACGAAGCCCTGGCCAGTTCCCACTGCTCACTGCCAGGAAGTGCAGCTCTACTCATCCAGCATGAGCCCAGTACGAGCCCAGCCCATCCCCTGAAGCTGAGACAACCTGCACCTCATTGCTCAGGCACCTAACACGAAGGTCAGAGGCTCCTCCAGTGGAGGCACCTTACAGAAGGGAGCTGGCTCACCACAAGGATAGTGTGAGACTCAGCCACCTCACTTCATATACACCTCCAGACAACGGTGAAGAGGTAATTAATATTACCTAATCGACAGAAAACCCACCTCATATCCACAAACAGACAAAAATGAAGCAGGACAACAGCTGGGAAACACAACATCCCTGCGAGGAGTCCTGGAAGCCACAGGAAGGATTATCCCCGTGTTTTCCTCCCCTTTCCCTCCACTGCATTTTCCTCTCCTTTCCGGTGTGATAATAAAGGGCTCCCTCTCCCCGTGCTGCTGCTCTCCATTTGTGGGCATTGCCAAAGAGCAGAGATCTGTGTGTCTCAAAGCAGCTATCATATCACAAAGGATCCGAAGCTAGCAAAAAAGGCGCTAAAAATAGCCTGCAGCAGCACACTATATATGGAAGGAAAAGCAAAACAGCCCAAATGGAGTGCAAGGTCTGAATACTGGGGGATGGGACATCCCAGCCAGGGCTCTGTCCTTTATTCTGCTTGGGAGGGAAAACTTGGGAGATACAGGATGATGAGCAAGAAACTGGCCCTTGGCATGTACGTTCTCCTAAGTGGAGTCTCCCCAGGAAATTAGGAAGAGAAAACCCTCCTGGTTGAAAACAGGGCCAATGAATATTCCAAGAGACTTAGCCAAGAAGCTAAGAAAAGAAAGGCAGATCTGAAAGCTTGTACAGGGGGAAGCTCCTACTGACTACTTTAGCCCACTATGTAACAGACGAAGTAAAGAACATGTGTAGGAAAATCTCCCTGGGTATGTGTGCGTCAGTGAATGATTGTGGAAAGGGATCTGTGTCAGAGACTGCCCTGAGAAATCTCGTTGCTATATTTAAATGTGCACAGAGAAGCAGGGGCTGGTCAGTGGGCAAGAGAGGGTGCCTGAATGAATGAAGAAACATATCTGCACGACCAGATCAGCTTCTGCCACCCATCTCCTGACAGACACCAGCTTTGAGACTCCTAAATGTGCTTCCCAGGTGGGCCAGGGAGGAGGCACACAGCGCAAGACTGAGCACTGACTCCTCAGTCCTGTTTTTCCAAGGGGAGGCTTGAAAAGAAACTCCATCTTATTTCCAAGCATCTCATCCCCATATAATTAGGATCACTTTTCCCACCGACCAAGAAAGCCTGTTAGATGTAGGACTTGGTTTTCCATGTGGCTCCTGCTTTTCACGTAAGTTTCCAGCTGATACAAGTATGGGCTTAGTTTTAAATGCTGCTCAGCACTGTCAGCTCTGTACCCTCTGTTCTCATAGGGAGCAACTGGTGCTCAGAATCTTCAAATGAAGGTTTCTGTGATGATTCCCCCAAGGCCACTTTGATTGGGAGGGCTGAGTTGTATTCCTCTCCTTTCATCTGACTCCTGCTACCATCCAACTCCTACAAAAAATCCCTCCTTTTTGACAGTGGAAGTTCCAAATCTCGCTGGAATAAATTTAGCTCACACCCAGTAACACCAGGTCTTGAAAGGACTTGGTGATGAACAGCTGAAAATTCATTTCCTGAACACTGACAGAAAAAGTAAAGGAAAATAACTTTGTCCTTTCCAAAGCAAGGGATATTTCTTGTGCTTTCAGGGAAATGTTGCAAATGACATTTATAACAAGGTTCTTGAAGCAGACGCTCAAGACGTGGCAGCACGTCTGTTTGCAAGTCAAATCCCACGTGGCTCTGTATGTAAACTGGACCCCTCATGTGCCATTACCTGCCTTAGACATAAATGATGCTTCAGCCCCCCTGAACAGTTACCCATTTTTGCATAATCCTTTGACAATACAGCCTTGCAAAGGTATTTTACTGAAATCTCCTACCCCAGTGAGAAACCTCAGCTTCTTTTCATTTTCCCCAGTTTGGTAACATTTTTTTTACATTTAAGTTCCCCTCTTTTTAGTTTTCATAGCAAACAAAAGCTGCAAATGGCGGGGTGGGGTGGAGTGGTGTGAATTAAAACAAACTAAAACAGAGTCCAGGCACAATCACCTTGTGTCTGGGAACGACAAGGGCTTTCCTATCAAAGGAAACTGAAGGTCACACTTTCCCTCATTGATCTTGCAATGTTTGTTAATTACTCTGTCACTGATGTGGCGAAGGATAATTAAACAGCTCTGTTTATATCTTATATGCATAATTATGTGTGCTGCCACTGAACTCGTGAAGACTAGAGAATGTGCCTCTCCAGAAGGGGAACGGACAGACGGAGATGAGTTTCAGCTGCATTATTAACAGGAGGAGGAAAACATGCGCACACACAAAAGGAGGAAAGTTTGATGGATTCACAAAGTGCTGAGATCAGGGGAGGGGTGCGTGCAGGTGGAGCAGATTAGGGGAAGATCTTTCAATTACAGATCCAGCCCAGCTGAGTGACAAATGGGGAGGGAGCTGTTCTGCCCTAATGGAGAGAATTGAATTCACCCAAAGCTTTTATCAAGGCTTAGCACTCATACACCCCCTCAAATCAGTCTGGGGGAAACCTGGGTTTCAGAAAGGGAGCGACAAAGTCACCTCAGACTCTCCCCAACATGTCTTGTTGAACTCAGCTTTTGAATGAACCACAAAAATAAAGCAGAAGCAATCTGAAAATAAGAAATACACAGATGGAGGCAGAACACACGAGATGGTGGGGGAAACTGAGGTTTGGGAGCAGCATTTTCACTAGCTTGATCCCGAGCTCAGGGTGGGCAAAGCTCGAGGACTGGGCCCCTCATGAAGGGAGGCAACACCACGACACGAGCGTCACCTCAGCTCCTCCAACCGCGCCGAGGGCACGCAGCAGCAAGAAGGGATGGCAACGTTCGGTGTTGGGCGGCTCTGTAGGGGCTCTCTGGGGACCACCTCAGCCTTGCCCTGGCTCGGTTCATCCTCCCGCAGGCTCCCCCTGGTCCAGTCCAGTCCCTGGAGGAACACCTCGGCAGCCATTCCTTCCAGAGCCTTCATCCCGGCGACTGCTCCCGTCCTGCCCAGGTGCGGCCCGGCCGAGCCCAGCCCGGCCCTGCAGGTGGGGCCGTGCTGTCCCGGGGCCGTGCTGTCCCGGGGCCGTGCTGTCCCGGGGCCGTGCTCGGCTCACCTGAGGTCCCACAGGTCGGGGCTCGGCACTGGGCCTTGGCAGCTGGGGAAGGGGCAGCCCTGCCAGAGCTCCTGGCCCTCCCCCAGCCCACTGCGGGGCTTCCATGGTCAGTAAGCACTAATCAAGGTGCTGCAGATGGCCATGAGCGTGGTTAGATAACCCAGCCAGCCCGCGTGTGGACACTCTGTAGAATCCACCTGGGATTTGTCACAAGAGCTCTCTCTGCTTCTCTTCTCCTTCATGGGATTACAAGACCAGAACACCAGCACCCACCACAGCTGTGGCCATCTGAGTGGTGTGAAGGAGTCTGGAGGGTGAGATGTGCACTACCCAGGGACTTGTGGTCTGGAAAGAGCTATCCAGCCACGTCCACCCTCACACCACCCTTCTTGGAAATGGGAGGCTAAGCCAGAGGCAAACTCCAAACGGTCCCAAGAGCAAAATGACAGGCCTCTGCAAGGGGACCAGGGCTCTCACCCTTCCCCTTGGCTGCCAGGTGCTGCAGGACCTGGCACGGACACAGAAAATGCAATTCTGAAGCTGCCCCGCATCAGGAAGTGGAGGGGACAGAGGGCTTACCTGAGGTGGTTCCTGCTCCCAGCTTGGAGCCTGGTTCGCCACTGGAGGACCGGTAGGCATCGTCCTTCGCTGGCCCATCTGAATCCCTGTCATCCAAGAAGTTGCCATCCTGCGAGCCCCTCAGTGCATCTGCCTCGTCCCCATTATCTTCCTCATCGCTGCAGCCCTTGGGCTGCACCATGTAAACCCCTTCGGGGGGCACCTCTGCGCTCTCGGTGCCCTTACATTCCTTGCCCTCTGCTCGCCCCAGCAAGGGCTCCTCATTGTACTCCCCATTCACCCACTTCTCGATCACCTCCCTCCTTTTGTCCTCCTCGATCTTCTGCACACGGCTGAGTCCATCTGAAAACTCTGTCCCCAACTCCTTGGTCCCAGGCTGGGGCAGGTCCTTGTTGCTGGTCTCCTGCTGTGGCCCCTTGTCCGCACGCGCCTGCTCAGCTCCCCCGTGGTCGAAGACGACCTGGCGGCTCAGCTTGGCACAGATGGCATTTAGCTTCAGGCCGCCTTTGCGCTTGGCAGCCATTGTGGGTTTTCCTGAGGCTGCGTCAGTGCATATAGTTCTTTCAGCTGGGAAGAGAGAGGAGAAAGAAGTAAGGAAGGGCGTTAGTGGGATCAGACAACTTGAACCCAAACAGCAGAAGGATGGTGCCAACCCAGCGGGCTTTCAGGCATGGCCAGTGTCATCCTTGGAAAGGTGGAGCTACTATGTTCTTCCTAAGCTCTGAGTGGAAGCCCAGCCCAGCCCAGCCAAAAGAGCTCGGTGAGAAGCATCCTCTGAACCTGCTGGGACCAAAATATGCCACTGGCCACAAGAAAGAGGCACTTATTTGTCCTGGGACTGAACTGGGCTTGAAAGGCCCCAAACATCTCAGGCAGGTGAGCATGGTACCAACCTTTGCTCCTGGCTGAGGCAGGATACAAGTTTGTTAAAAGCCCAGACTGCCCCCTCCTTCAGACTGTAGCACCACCTGCTTCAGGTCCCCAGCTCCATCCCAGATGTAGTGGGTGCCAACACCACACCAGCCAGCAACTGCACCCCAGCACCTCCAGCAGGAACAACAGCTCCCCAAGCCCAATGCTATGGACTGTGAGGAATTCACCTCACAGAGTCTGTGCACAGTCTCAGAGAAGAGAACCAGTATGGACCTAAAAGAACCAGTATGGAGGACAGGAGCCCAGGCAGGTGTGTGTGCTGGAGCACCAGAACTAGACTGGTGTGTCACAGCAGTATGGAGAAAATAGCTGTGGGCTGGTACTGGCTGATCAGGCCCCTTTGCCTGCTTGCTCTCGCACACAGGAAATTCTGCTCTCATACTTCCCCGCACAATCAGCTAATTAGTGTGAGTTTGTTATTTTAATGTAGTTTATTCATATGTGACAGCTAGTAAAGGAGGGGTGAGAGAAGGTGGGGGGAGAGAGGAAGAAGGTAAGGTCTTAACTTCAAGGTCATGGAGAATCTTGAACTAAATGGTCTCTATCAGAGTCACTTGCATAATTATTGCACCAACAATTAACAATGTTCAATCCCAAATAAAAGCAAAAAAATTATTCTAAAGCAGCTGCATTGTCTCATTTCTCTCTTTATTTCTGATACCTCTGGGAGACGCCCAGACTAAGCAGGGTTAAAGGACAGAAAGCTGCAACGGGCACACAGCCTGGCCTCTCGCCCAGAGCAGAGCCAAGGCAGACCCTGCCCTGCATTCCAGGGCTCAGGAAGAGCACTCAATAAAACACTTGCTGATCACACATGCCACAGGAGTTACTGGGGGGACATTGCTGGAGGTGCAGGTCCCTCCAAAATGGGCTCTTGGATTTTACGTTGTGCTGAAAGAGGGGCTGGTCACGTGGAGAGCGAACAGACCACATCTCCAGACCTCAAATGATGAGAACGGGTTCCTCCACTGCACAGGAGTCCCTTGTGGCAGCTCAGCCCACACCTCCCTGTCACCAGCACAGAGGTGCTGCTCCACAGAAGCACAGTGAGATTAATCAGACCCCCTACAATGCACCCAGAAGCCACCATGACAACCCCTAATCCTGTAACATGACAGCCCAATACAAACAGACTGAAACTTTAGACCTGCTGTCCAACAGCCAGAGAGTGGCTGCTTAGCGTAAACTCCTGACAGCTTCAGACACGCTTCCCTGTCAAGGACTGCAAGAAAAATAACCCCCCGACAAATATATCAGCCCCCCACACAAAGGGAGGCAAAATGTAATCCTCCACTTTCCAAACGCGCCCCCCGGCACTAACACCTACGTGCAATCATGCTTTCACGAAGGGAAAGCACACGATGCTCCCAAACACGTACCTCCCCATCTAGAAATTACAGCTGTTCAAAGAGCTGTGTGTATGCGCTGGCACACTCTGTAAACACAGTCTTACATATACAGGTTAAGAAGTCCCATCTCCCCAAAATACATTCCTGCGCCTTCCCCCATGCATTCCCCTTTCACACATTCCCCAACACAAGCCCGCAGCCCTCGCGCATTCGGATGGGCACAGGCAGATGCCCATAAAGCTGCAAGTCGCTATTTGCTGGCACCCTCCCTTCCAATTGCATTCCCACTATTTAGGGCACAAAGTGAGGGTTGATTGTATGCACAACTGGTACCAGAGGGAATCTCAGGAGGCTGCTGTGAGCTCCGAGTGGAGCCTGGCCAGGACACCTATGGCCAATGCCTGCGGGCTCAGGCCAAGGGCCAGGAGAGCCCCGATGGCTGCAGGTGGCTGGGATGGAGCCTCCGTGTGGTGCCTGCCCGGGGCCAGGGCACTGCGTCAGCATGGAAGCACCAGCCTCTCTCCCAAACACTGCCTGGTGATTCCCTGACCATGTTCGCACGATATCCAGCCCTGCTTAACTGGTGAGATCAGCACCACTCGCAGCTGCAGATAACTGGGAGGCAGACATGCGGCAGCCCAAATCCTCACTGCCCTATCCCTTTCTGCCAGGAGGGCAGGTCCCATTATTCTGGTCTGGAGGTGAGCAGCCAAGTGTGTGCACCAGCTGGCAAATGAATATATAAATATTTATTCAAAGGAAAAGAGGAACAGACGTTCCCGAGGCTGCACTTGCCGTGTATGCAGCAATTCCAGGGAGCCTGCAACTTGTCTTCCATTCCTGCTCTGCTCCTTCCATCTCACACTCCCTGGCTTTGCCCCTCTACACCTCCCCAGCTTCTGCCCCCCAGCTCCTGCCCTGCCCCCTGCCATCTTTCCTTTACCTTCTTGTTTTTGGGATTTTTATCTTTAACATTTTGAGAATCTTTTCCTAAAGTTTAAGCTAAAAATGAAGTAAGTTCTGAAAACATACCACTTCCCTGATCTATAAAACTAACCCTCCCAGAGACCTCCCTGGAATGGGATTTGCTCTGAAATACCAGGGCTCTTGCACACCTACATCTCACCTATTCCAATACAGGTGGAAATAAGAACTCCCAGCTTCTCCTGCCAACCTTGCAACCAAGTCTGGACACATTATTTTATCTTTCCATTCCCTTACTCTCTTGTCTGTGGAATGGGAGGGACATTACCTCTATCAACATTGCAGTTCCCCTCTTTTATGCTGTCAAGTCCATGAGCAGAAGGGAAACCCTTCTTACAGAGAAGTGCCTCAGATTGGAGGAGACCAGAGCATCTGTGTTTCATTCTCTCGGGCAGAGGGAGAGAAGCTGAGCTGCTGGATGAGGCATCCTTGTATCTGCCCAAGGTCGGGACTGCCAGACCCCCGAAGCCAGGCAGAGGCACCCTCCCCCCAGGCCGAGCTCCCCACCCCAAATCACTGTTTAAAGATTCCAGGCTAAGTAAACATCCCCCTTCATTTTCTTCGTCTAAATAGAAATGTTTTGATTTCACATCAATCTAAGGAAGCCATTTATAACCTGAGCCTGTCACATGGACTTTTCATCTCTGCCCGGGACAAACTCTCCCACAAGCTCTATTTACACTGAGCACTTCCTCTGAAAACAATGCCACCGGGAGTTTACTCGTCTTTCCCCCTCTGCACACCCTTCGAGGAGACACGGGCTCTGCCCCCTCTGCACCCATCCCCGTGGCAACTCGATGGCAATGCTGCCTCTGAAGGACAGGTACAGCTCGCTGCAACCAGAGAGGTCGACAAGGCTCACCTCGCCCTTTCGCTGCCTTGTCAGCCCGGGCTACTGCCCTGCTTCAGCCCCTCCGCCGGGTCCCCAGGTGCTGCCAGCACCCCACTCACAAACCCCGGCTCTCCCCCTCCCCGCAGCCCCTGGAGCAGCCCNCACGGCTCAGCCCGGCTCGGCTCAGCCCGGCACGGCACAGCCCGGCACGGCTCAGCCCGGCTCGGCTCAGCCCGGCTCGGCTCAGCCCGGCTCCCCCGAGCGAGAACACGGGCTGTGGGGGACACACCGTGGGCAGGAACAAAAGGGGCTGCAGCCTGCACAAAAACGGGCCATCCCAGCCAAGGGGCAAACTGCTGCAAAGATAAGCCCGGCTTTGCAGGGAGAGGAGGAGAGAGCCCAAGCCTGGCTTTAGCTTGGGGTCAGTGGAAACACACCGTGGCAGAGGGGAGGAAGGGTCCCAGCTGGACAGAAAGGGCGTGCGGGAGCTGGATGAAGCAGCTGGCCTGGGTGGAGGTAGCAGCAGGAGCTCCCTGCTGCGGGAAGAGCCGGGGTGCAGGGCGGACCCTGCCCCTGGGGCAGCAGGGCCCGCTCCGGGGAGAGGGCTGCCGGCTGGGGAGGGACAGCCTTGTCACTTCAGAGGGCCGGCTACGTCGAACAGATGGAGCTTTCATATTCGTATTGAAGAGTTTTAAACCCAGCTGAGCAGCTCTGTTCAGGAGGGAGGTCCCAGTGCCAGCTTTCCAGGAGCTGCAAGCTCTCATTCGATTAATTATTAACGGCATTATTTGGGGCGGGGAGGGGGAGGAAAGGAGGGCTGACATGCTGCACAGTCCTTTTCTTTTTTAACCACTGTGGTGCAAACTTGACTGAAGAGACTCCAGTCTGCCCAGTAATCCCAAACAGGGAGGGCAGCATGGCTCACTGGGGTGGGAGGTGAGGATGCTGCACACTTGGAGCCTCTTCAGGCTGCAGTCCCTAAAATGGAGCCAAACCTTCACAGCAGAAGGCCACTGGAGCATTGGGAACATGCTTCTCAGGAGCAGTGCCCTGGCACTGCCCAGCCACATGCTGGGAGGAGGCAGGGAAGGCAGCCAAATGTTCAGCCCCTACCAGAAAATATTTTCCCTCCAGCATGAAGACCTGTGTATTATCCCAGGCAGGGCCAGGGCAAAGGCAGAACATCCCAGGCATGGCCCTCAGTGTCTGAGAGTGGATTTAGTGTGTATTCTCCCCTCTTCAGTTTATCAATAAAACATTTTATTGCTTTTAGCCCAGGAAATGACCTTGGATTAGTGGATGCTGTCTGTTCTGGCTGACCTTGGGGAGTTCACAAAGGCTCTTTAACAGCCTTCTCTGCCCTGGAAGCATGGATCCCGCCTGTGCGAGGAGCTGGGGAAAGCCCTCGGTGTGAGACTCAGACCTGACAGGCTCCAGCTCAGCACTGGGCAGGCAGGAGAAGGAGAATCAAAAGACGTGGGAGGAGAAACGAAGAGAGCAGCCAAGGCGTCCGTACCGAAGAGCTGCCAGCTTCACTCCCTGCTTTCCCACAGCCATGAGGGCTCTCCCCACACACCCCATCCATAAACCCGGGAGGAAAGGCTGGGGACTCTGCTCTGGTCCCCATGGCCAGCACCTGCCAGAGCACAGTCCTCGCTGCTTGACTTTCTCCTGCCTGCCACACTGGCATCTCCAGACCCACAAGGGGCTACTTTACTCCCGATTTGCGGCACTCGGAGCTTGGTTCAGCCCTGGCCCAAAGGGGCAGAGAGCAATGCCAGCTCCCTTCAGCAAGCCCATCCTGCTTCCCTTTGCTCAACCTTCTCTGCTGCAGAGTTCAGCTGTAATTTCCTGGTGACAGTGAGGGGCAGTGCACAGAAATCAGCACTGGGCAGTGGGCGACAGGACACCCTGAGAGCAGGGGCAGTCATGGGCTCTGGGGATCCTGGTGCCCTGCACTGGGGCTGCCAGCTGGCTGGGCTGCTCCTGGTTCTCACCTGGCCACTTGGCTGCTCCTGTGCTGCTGACGGGGCTTCTCTGGGAGAAGAGCTTATGAACACAAGGAGCCCCTCCTTTCCCCAAACAGCAAATGGCCACAGCATCTCTAAGCAGTGTGTATTTTCTGTGCAGAAGTGTAATTCTGAAGGGAGGGAATGGGATAGGAGAAACCCGAGAGGAATTTTCCTCCTCAGGGGAGCAGACACTTCAAGTGAAGAGTAGTGAGCACTGAGCTGTAAGCCAGGGCCAGGTCCCTGCATGCCAGAGGGCACAGACAGCCCACCCCCTCAGGCCACCCTGTCGGTGCCCTCCCCTGTCAACACGAGCCTCCCTGTTTAGCCATGTCCTCTCCCAGTGTCCCCTGGTACTGGACACAGGAGGTCCCCATCCTCTCCTGCAAACGTCTCAACCCTTCCAGTGCTACCCACAGAGAGAACCCCTCCTGGAATTGCAGCCAGCAGGCAGGACCCCCTCCCCAGTGCCTGCTCCCAGCCCCCAGGTGCCCGTCTCCTCCAGTCGCATCCTCCTGAAGAGCGAGCCCTAAAGTGTTAACGGCGATTGGTGAAATGGCACAGCAGATTGCTACAATAAATAATTTACTGATATTTATAAATATTCAAATCAGCAAGCTTCAGAAATTGAAAGGGGGGGACTCAGTTGACGGGGAGGAGGGATGTTTAGGGAGGGGAGGGGGGTCTGACATTAATTCCCAGGCTCTCCAAATTCACTCGAGAACTGTTTCTCATTTCAAACAAATATTAAATCTTTTGGTGTCAAGCCTCCAAAAATATAATAGCAAAGAGAAAGTCACCACCCCCTTGGTGGCCAATGCCTTGTCTGCCAGGACTCTGGGTGCCCTGGGTGGCCCTGTCCTCTTGAACAGCCACTTACTGGGGGAATGATGGCAGCCTGCACTGGCCAGGTGCCTGGGTGAGAGCACAACCTCGCACACCCACACCTGTAATGCAGCCCACCACACCACAACCACCACCCAAGACAGGAATTCCCATTACTATTATCTACAAGACCTTGCCTTCATCTTCCAGGAGATTTTCTAAATCCCACAGGGAAGAAAGGGCTGAATGCTGGTGCAATGAAGATGGAATTAGGACTCCTTGCTCCACTTGGGAACACAGCTTGGTGACAGAAACTGAACAGGTCAGGCCTCCTGACTTTCACTCCTTGCCTCTGGAAGGGAATTTGCTTTTGGTGATTCAAGCTGGGAATTAAGAGCCAGAAATGCTGTCTTCCAGCCTGGTTTCCAATCACAGTGTAACTGTCAGTCTCCCCAGCTTTCTGTGCCTTAGTTTCCCCAGGCAGAGCGGGAAGGATGAGGACTATTACCCACCAGTGAGCCTTAGCCAGTGCTTTGGGGTCTCTGTATCAGCATTCTGTGTCGCTGTGCTGGATTGTTACAGAGTCTTTTCTACCTCTGAGCATCCTACTGACCCTTTAGATGGCCAAGGGAGATGATCCCATGTCTTCCCCTGGACCACCCCACTGGTAACACAAGGCTCCAGCACGGGGTGAACTTCCCCTAGATGAATAATGGCTTTTCTAATGCACGGGCAGGCTGTCAGCTTCCCTACTCCCAGTGTTTTATGGGTTTAACTGAACGGCTCTGAACTCCCTAGTAAGAAATAAAGTTATCCCTCAGCGTCCCTTCTAAACATTTCACTCAGTGCAAACGGTGTTTAAGAAAAATGAGGACATATTTCTTCTTAAGGATGCAGTATCCCCCTTCAGAGGCCTAATTTATGCCATATATCACTGGCCAGGGAGAGAAAGGCAGTGCAGACCTCACACTAGGAGTGAGCTGGCCCGAGCACAGCCGCTCCTGCTGCAGTGGTGCAGTGGGCTGCAACTCACAAAGTCCTCCAGAGTCTGTGGAGTCCCTGCGCTGGAGAGCCGAGCTGGCTGGCAGGCAGCAGAGCAGGATGGACACCTTCAAATGCTGAGCACTGTGCTGCCACATCCTGCCACAAGCCCCTCCTCGCCCAGCCCAGCCCAGGGCCCTTCTCCCCTCTGTGGCTGGGCGGTGACAGCCTCCCCCGGCCCCCCTGCCTCACCCCTCCGGGCTCCTCGGACACTCCTTCCTCACCTCGGACACTCCTTCCTCACCTCGGACACTCCTTCCTCACCTCCCACCGACCTGCTCGGCTGCTGCTCCAGCAGCACCTCACAGGCACCTGGCACAGCTGGTGGGGAAAGTGGTTCAACTTCGAGCAAGGACAGGACTAATCCTTCTTCACAGCTCTTTAGTAATGCACGTCTGAACCTCTTCCTAGGCAGATCTCAAAAATTACTCTGAATGTGCTTTGATCTTGTCTACCCCCAGCTTCCTCACTGGGAGAGCCACTAAGGGTCTGCTTATCACCTGAGTGCCGAGGCAAAGCTCCTCATCTCTGCCCTTCCCTTTGCCTTGCTCTGCACTCGTGCGCCCTGGAACCTCCAAAGGACAAGAAAAGAACACCTTTCTGCATACAAGTAACACAGGAAGCTTCTACAATTAACAAAAGGAGCTGAGTGTAAAGAAGAGGGAAAAAAGTGGGGAACAGAGTCAGGAATTCTCATTCTGCTCCCCACTCTGCTACTGTTCCCTCTCTTTGGGCAAAGGACATCCTGCAGGCTCGCCCTCTGCCCTGGCTCCCCGTCATGGGTCACCCACTGGGAAAGGATTTCTTGTCCAGCTTAGTGGGCCCAGTGCCTTTGCAATTTTAGGTACTATTGCAAATCAAGTAACGACAGAGGAAAAGCACTGATAGAGGACCGACTGAAGCTCAAAAGTCCCTTGTGTCCTGCCACAAACTTCCCAGTTCATTTGTCAATGCAGGATCTTTGATAAGGCATTTCAGCAGTTTCCTTCCCATGAAAACCTGCTCTCAGTGCTCCAACCCAATGCAGTGAGTGGGGTCTTGGGCTCCCCAGGCTGAGCAGCGGCTCCCTGGGAGCCCTCTGTCTTCACCATATTTCTTTCAGATAACATAAAGCCAAGAGGATCAGCTTTTCTGATTTAGTTTCTCTTCCTTATTTATTTATTATTAATTTTTTAGTTCCGTCAAAAGGTTTACTATCCAGAGGAGCATAAGTAGCCTCACTCAGCCTAAGTAACTCTATAAATCAGGCAGAACTGCTAACATCTACATCACAATCCTGCCATCAATCTCCCCACAGGTTGTGAAGAAAACCAAGGGGAAAGACGCAAAAGGGAGAGTGAAGAGCAATCGCTTATCACTCTTAGGTCCCTGCAGACTGGTTGTGGCCCTTAGAACACTCCCTGTGAAGCCAGACATGTTGTCAGGGCAACTAAATGCAAACACAGTGCCTAATTTCACCTCTCCATAGCACAGAAGCACAGTTGGAGTGCTGTGCCAGGAGGACAGTGGATGCAGAGAGGGAGGGAAAGGGTGGTGGAAGCACCTGGGAGGGTGGAAGAGGGCTGGGAAAGCCTCTGGAGCAAAGCCTGCTAACTCATGTGGGAGCCAGTTCCCAAGGAATGGAGACGAAGCCAAGACATGAGCCTCTTGGAAACACTGCACAGACCCCTCTCCAAAGGCTGAAGGAGTCGAGGCAAGGGGTGCAGGGAAACATGGAGGTGAGATCAAGAGGGAACCAGACTTAGCTGCAAATATCTGACACTGGGAGAAAAAAAAGGACCACGGAAAGACAAGAGATCTCTTAAAGGACAGATTCAGAAGGGAATTCCTCGAAGTTTCATTAGTCCCTCTTGGTGACCGTCTTTAATGAGCGATTGTACAGAGAACCCAAACCCACCAGGACCCAAGTCAGTGGACTGCAGCTCCCTGGTGTCAGGCTGGGCTCATCCCTAAACGAGGGCAGGGGTTAAGTGAGCCAGCTCCTAAAATAGGGTCCCTCTGACCCTTTTGGTAGTTGGTCGGCAGTTTAAGAGCAATTTGCAATCCCTTTCAGCACTGTTAAGCTCAGAACCAACAAAGAATGCAGACTGCTAATTAACTGCAGTGGGAAGTCGGGAGCTAAATAGGAGTTGGGGACGTGAACGCTTGTTACACCACTAAGAAATGCAGAGCCAGAGAAAGTTCATTATTGTGGTCTTTCAAGGTCCTGCAAAGTAAATCAGTGTGTCAGCCTGAAGGAGGTGAGTGAAACCTCAGCAAGGGCTGCATACAAAGAGCAGACCAGAGCATCTCAGCCTTCCAGCTCATTTTACATCCCGTCCACAGCCCCTGGCTGCTGCCTGAGCTATATGTGAGCAGGTAACTGCTCTGGGCTGGGTGTGCAAAGGGTGTACTCAGTGCCCTTAGAGGTTTCTGTGATCCCCAAGTGGGGCTGTAACTCTTTTGTGAATCCAGAGCAGGTACCCATTACACACAACGCTGGGAGCTCAAGGGCTCTTGAATCCCTGAAGATGTCTGTGACCTGCAAATACTGTGCAGTGTGGCATTCCTCCTGTTGGAAGGAATGAACAGGCCAGAGGAGAACAAGCTCTGGTGTGAAAGCAGTGGGTCATCCCTGAGTTGTTAACTCAGCAGTCCTGTCAGAGCAGCACGGGAGAGCAACCCCATGGCTGGGCCACGTGGGCACTCACCCCGTGCTTCCCAGTGCTCACACCACTCTAATTCCATGTCTTGCCTTTTGCTGCTCTTCCTTCTGGTCATTAGGGCTCATCTTCTTATCTCCTGTGTCCTCGTGAGCCCATCCATGTGCCTGTGCTATCACTGACTGCAAACACCCATCCGTGGGAACACACACGTGTACAGAAACGTGGCTGTGCAGGTACACTATCACATGCAGAGGCACACATGACCCTGCACACAAACACACACAACTGCATGCACATGCTAACGCAGCCCAGCCTGTGTGCTGTGACTGTACAGGTGTCGTCACGCACATACATGTACACACAGACACAGCAGCTGCACCCTGCACGCCCCTGGCTCCGCTCAGCCCCGCACACGCAGCCAGCACCCCCCAGAGCCCACCAGCACCCAGGCAGAGCCCACCAGCAGCCACACGTGCAGCCGCCGGTGTGAGCAGAGCACCCGCGTGCGCTCACACCACGCACGCTCTCCGCACGAGCCCGCGTGCCAGATGCAGTTTGTTCTGCAGCTTGGAGTGAGAAGACAGTGGACTCCCAGCTGGACCCTGCAGCCAGACTTGCAGCCGGGACAGACACACTCCCCATCCCACCAAAGAGCCCCTCTGTACCCCCAGCCCATCTGCACCTCACACCTTAAGGCAAACAGAGCACCGGGGAGCGTCTCACTGGAGCTGACGTCCCAGCGGAGTGTGTGTGCTGGGCAGGGGATCTCTCCCTCTCCCTCTCTCTCTTCCACTCGCATCTTTTCATGAACTCTATTTCTCTTTCCTTTCTGAAAACAACTGAGCTGTAAATACTGTTTAACCTTCTTCCCCCCTTCCCCCTCCCCTCCGCACTATAAAAACACAAATATGCCATAACTCAGCTGGCTCAGCCGCCGCGCCTCCAACATGCCCTGCTCCAGGCCTCTCAGGAAGGTCATAACAAACGACTTTCCGATTCAGTGCTCCTGAAATAATTTTGTGTATTAAAACCTGAATCTGCACTTTCTGGACCGAAAGCCTCTCTTAATTATGGCAAGCGTCCTTGGGATGGACAGTGATCCTTCACTACAGCACTGCTAACCAACCGGAGAGGCAGTGGCTCTGGCTCCCCACCACCACCTCCTCCCGCTGCCCCCTCCCACCACCACCCAACCCACAGCCCCCCTTGCTCCCTCGCCCCCCCGCCTTCCCTTTGCCCAATCTGTTTTCAAAGTGTGTCTGTCCTTTATTAAATTGTTTTCTTTTCCACATTATCAGTTGCCATGGAGACCTCATCTCTCGGATTATTTGAATTTCATTATATCTATTGATTTGGGAGCATTTCATCTTTTTTATTGTTTTTCTGTCAATTTTCAAAACGAATAACCATCTAATTTGCGTCAGTGCTGATTATGTTTGTCCCTCAATAGAGGTCGGCAGCTGCGTCGGGGAAACAAATCAATGGGAAACCATCATAAACCTCCCCAGTACAATCTCCAGGATATGTGGGTGACATTCCACGCCTGCGAGAAACACTCATCATATCCAAACTTCTTTCTTTCTTTTCTTTTTTCTTCTCCCCTTCTTTTTTTTTTTTTCTTTTCCCCTTTGCAGCTAGCTCTGCTGGTCAGTGGTGGGTACCATTTAAAATCATATTTATTTTACCCACAGACATGTACAATTTTGGGCACATCACATTTTCAGACAGGGAGGGGACGAAGGTAAGAGAAGTGGGAAGGAATATTTTCTTTTTGTAGGAAAGAATTGGAGAAAAGAATGACGAGGGAAAGAAAAAGAGGAAAAGTAGATTGGGATTGCAAATTGCTTACTATGTTTTTTTTTTAAATAATTTATGCAATTTTAAGCATTTATGTATAAATTTTTTAATAAGCCACCCTGGAGCAAAATAGCCATTAACATCCCAACGTCCTTCTGTCCAATGGGCTCTTGCGCAGGATCAATTTCCAAAGAGTACTTTCCTTTTTTTTTATGACATGATAAAATGCTTTTAAAGCAACTTACACAAATATGGAAATTTTTTCCCCTCCTCTTTTTTCCCCTCTCTCTCTCTGTTTTGTTTTTTTTTTTTTTTTTAACAGCCTCTACTTATTCACCAGGGAGAACGAGTGAGTGAGAGTGTGTGTGTGTGTGTGCTGGGGAGGGCAGTTGGCAGAAGGATAGACCCAGCCCTAACTGGAATGGACCTGCCTGTCCTTCTAACAAGGGCATAAACTTTCATTAGCGATGCACACAGTCAAAGGCAATTTAGGGAAACGCACTGTACAGAAAAGGAAAACCTCAGCGTTTTTACTCGGTGGCTCCTTGGCTCTGTCCAGGGGGCTCTATCCTTGAGCTCTGCCTGCGCTCTCCAACCAAAGTGACCCCACTGGCCACGGGGGAGGCAGGAGGGAGCCAGAAGGAGGCTGGGGCTGCTCTGGGGGATGCGTGTACCCAGCCGTGCCAGCAGCCTGCACGCCCCGAGCTGGGCCAGGCAAGCCAGTCAATATTAATGTCTTGCTCGAACACACTGGTCCTGCAAGAGGCCCAGAGGTATCTGTTGCTCTGCCCACTGCAGAGCTTCACCCTCCAAGGGGCCAGTCTTCCCCAAAGCTCTCTATTTTGGGTTTCTGCACACTGACAAGGAGCTCGCAGCTGCTTGATGCCCCTTTGGGGCATTAGTTACAAGCCGGCTCTGCCCAGACCAGACAGATGTGTCGCTGCTGCTCCTGTTTCCACAGGATATACAGACTAGTTATTTTTGCAGCTGGGACATGTTTGGCGTCACACAAGAACCTGGAAAATACCATTCCTAAAGAGACGGCTCCTGCCCCTGGCCCCATGAGCAGGCACAGCTCTGCAGAGGATGGACACGAGCGCAGGGCTGGAGGGAGAGCAGCCCAACAGGAGGGGCTTGGTGGGGTCTGAAAGTCATGACCACGTGTTGGAAATGAAACAAAACTCTATCTCCAGCTACCATTCTCTTGGCCCTTTGGCTTTGGGGTTGAAGTTTATGCACCCTAAGCCAGCTGTACGTTATACATGCCCAAGCATGAGAATCCCTGTGCGTGTCCCTATTATTTGCTCCACCACGAAGCCCTGACAGTAGTTTTTCTACAAGAGCAGATTTCTTTACCTTTTTGTGTGACATACATCCAGAGATAATACATACCTATGAATTTAATCCTACTGACAGCAGGTCTGCACATTACTGGTACCTTTCACAGACCCCTGCACTCTCCCAGCCCTGTGCAGCCCCAATGCAGGCTCAGCCCAGCCCTGCAGTGCTGGCTGGCACAGAGCTGGGCATACACCTGCCCCATCTGCCGTGTTTGTGGGTATTTGAACTAAAGCAGAGGGTAAAAAAAAAAAATTCCAGGGGCAGCCAATGCTCAGCTGGAAAAACACAAAGTGCCGAGAACAGCAAACCCAATCAATAATAATCACAACCCCGGCAGCGGGCGAGGAAAGCATGAACTGTTTTGGCCTGCTCCCTGCATGCTCACCCACTTGGGAAAACACACTCCCCAGAGGCTCATGATTTCATCCCCTTCCACTCCACCCTACACTCACCCTCACCAAAATGCTTCATGGAATGCAAGTCCCCCAGGCTCCTGTTCTGGAAGGAATCTTAGCAAAGAGGAGAGAGGGGCCCTGCACAGAGGAACTGGACTCCTGGCAATGAGCTGGCACCTGAGGAAGGTTCTTCCCCCCAGCAACGGGCTCCTTACACCCCACACCCTCCTAACCTCTCCTCTCCAAAGTTTTGCCCTTTGTGCTCCCTTCCCCTCCCAGTTGCTGACCTTGGCCTTAGGGTGCTCTTCTTCTCCCCTCTCCTTTCCTCAAGTTCCCAGCACCATTCCACCTTTCTCCTTCCCAGCACCTCCTGCCAAAGCTCTTGTGCCCCAGCCCGCACCCCCACAGCCTCTTTACACCTCTCTCTCCTCATTCCCTGTGGGCCAGCAGCCAGGTCTGGCAGAAACAGCTGGGCTTCCCAGAGGACCAGCACCACCAGGGACCAGTGACCAGCCAGGGGAGGGGGAACATGGAATTCTGTCAGGGAAAACATGGGAGCTCTCCCTTCTCCTGGTCTCACGTCACTCCTCACTCAGACTGTACAGATTTGGGGGATTTAACTGCAGCAGCAGAGGTCAGCAGGAGTTGAAGGTTTTCAGATCATATATATCACTCTATATGGTCTTGTCTATAGTCAGTGCTAAATATAGCCAAGCCAAACCTGGAGGTGACTTCAGTGCTGTGGTGCGGCGACAGCAGCCACTGCACAGGCACTCTCCACTACCTCAAAGCAATGCAGGTGTCAGAAGTCACAGTCCAAAATCAAGGATGCCTGTGAATCCTCTGTTCTCCCACTGCCAAGAGTGTGAGCCAGGTTCTCTCCCTTTCCCTCTCTCAGTTCTCCATCATTCCTCATTTTGAGGAGTCAAAATGAAGCACCATGTTCTTGCTTCAAGGTGCATTTTTTCCATGGGATGTTGGACCCTCCTATCTATGACATGCCAGCATCTGTGTCAGCACAGCTACTTAAAAACCTAACCAGTGGAAGAAGCTCTGAATAGAAGGGGAAAGTCTCTTGTGTGGGTCAGAATAATTAGACTGAGCTCAAATTGGCTTTAGGCATCTGCTGCTGTGTCTGAGCAAAATCAAGCCATGCTGCTTCCATCAGCATCTCTCCGCTGCTGGCCTCACCCCGCAGAACTGAAGGGATCACATACTGCCTTGTATAGGGCATCTCTGGGAACAAGACTTGCCTCAACTGAAGCCATAAAGCCTCCTTATCCCGATATCATTAAAGCCAAGAGAAAAGAGGCCAGACAGAGAGATTGAGATGAGCCATTTCCCCAACAAACTTGCTTCCCTTTTTCATTCGCTCCCTTCTTTTTTTTCCCCTTTAACTGTCATTAAAATAACAAGTTTCTGTTACAGTCTAAACATTCCCACATTGTATAAAGGGTTATGTTACACTAGAGTCACTGCCGGGCCCAGTGTTTGCACAGAAACCTCACTGCAGGTCCCCCCTCCTGACGAAGTGACTTATTAAAGTTTAAACAGTAATTAACAGAACAATAAAAATAAAGGGATGTTTGGGGAGTCGTAGTGCACACAGGGTTTTTGGCAGTGCCAGCACTTTTCAGTGCCCTGTGCTGGCAGAAAAAACGGCTGCAAAACCAGTGGGAGAGATCGTGTGCTGAAGGCAGGAAATGGCCACAGCAAGGCCAAGGTACGAGCCCAGCCCCAGCGTGAGGGTGTAGAGAGCAGCAGGATGCAAGGAAAGGGTTTGGGGGGCTGGGGGAAGGATGCCAAAGGGTCACCTGGCAGGAGGCTGATCAGATTCAGCGGTCACCACCAGCCCTGCCCTCTGTGTGCACATCAGACAGCACCAAGCACCTCCGCTGCCTGTTCCCCATTCTGCTGAGATGGCCTGGACAAGCCCCCAGAACCTGCGTTTGGGGAATTGTGTCTCAGGAGCCAGAGACGGGTTTTGGGGAAGTGGCTACTTTACTTTAAAAGAGTAGTAGAAAGGAAAGAGCAACCACAGAGCAAACCCCTGAGAAAAACCTTGCAATAGAGAGACTTTCCACAGGAGACTCCAAGTGCAGCCCCCTTACCCAGGAACTCTAAAAACAGACAGAAGACGTCTTGTAGGGACTGATCCTGCCCTGGCCCTGCGCAGGTGTGAGCTGCAGATCCAACAGCATGGTAGTAATTCTGGGGTCATTCCTGCCTGAAATGCAGCCAAGAGCCAGGATCACAGGATCAATCCCTAGAGTCTTGCCAGAGCCAGAACTTTCCCAACCCATGAGAAGTTGGCTAATCAGAGCTCCCTTTACAGGAGAAAACCTGCTTTTCCTCTGTTTTGTTCCCATTCCCAGTAGCTTGGCTTGCCAGGATGAGCTCTAGAGCATGTGGGTAGAGCTTAAGCTTAGGTTGTCAGCCCTCCCTGTTACCCAATGTGCAGCAACGCAGAAAGATCTCATCTGAAGATATTTTTGGTGCCTATTGTAGCTATTCTCAAATGTTTGCCTCAGTAGCTCACAGTGCTAGCTGGCTCCAGCCCTGATGTGTGACTCAGTACACACAGCATTGTGCAGTCCCATGTTTGCTAAATCTCTTCCAGTACAATTGCTCAGTTTGCAAATAAAAAGACAGCTCCATGAGGGTGTATCTCCTGTGCAGAGGGAACTCAGGGAGTGCTGCTTTGAGCCTCTCCCAAACCTAGGGCTTGGATCCTGGTCTGTCTGGGGAGCAGCGTGGATCTGACCTGACCTGGGGACTGCCCCACTGCTGTGAGGACACACATGGAGACGTCCAGCACCAGCTGCTCCCAGCCCGCCCACAGCTTCCCTTCCCTCTGCTGGGGTGCAGGAGGAGGAAACCTCAGGAGACGTACCCAGAAGTCCCAGTATGGCACCAGTACAAGTCACTCAAGTGAGGACACTGGGACCTGCTCACACTTCTTGGAGGATAACTCCCATTGTGAAGTGGGCTTGCCAGTGTCAGGTTAATGGTTGGATTTGATGACCTTAAAGGCCTTTTCCAACCTAAACAATTCTATGATGTTTTTAATTCAGCCCAGACTTCCCAAGTGCTGGTTTATTAAGCCACGAGGAAGCCTGCACCAGCCACAACATCCTTGAAAACAAGTGCCAGGGTGGAGGGCTGGCATGTCAGGGTCCAGAATTAATGACACCAAGATCCTGTCAGCCTTGGTGATTCTCCTGCATTTGGGTGTAAACTGATAAACTTGCATGGGGTTTTGGGAAGGACATGAGATGGAAGCAAGGGAGAAGGGGGAAGTTGAGTTGAAGACACACCAATGCCCTTTCACCTTACACCTGTGTTTTAACTGGGCCCCACCAGCTGAGCTGTGCGACACACAGCTCTCCATGCCTCCCTCGCTGCCTTGTCCCATTCAGCAACCCCTTCCCTGCTCAGGATGTCTTCACAGAAGCCTTCCTGAGTCCTCATGAGGTCCCTGGGTCCCACTGCCAGGGAGGTAAATGGGATGTGGCAGACACGTCTTCACTGACAGCCTTGTTTGGCCAGCAACACTGTGTCCTCCTATCCCCGAAACTTCTATTGCCATTTTTTTTTCCCTCTGTGGCTTTTCTACCTCCCTGGGAAATTAAGTGCAACTGGCTTGTTCAGACTGGCCCTAGAGACAGTTTCCGAAGCAAGCCCCTGAATCCACTGCAAGTCAGGCAGGGCAACCTCTGCCTGAACCCCCCGACCAGCTGAGCCGCTGGCTCTGTCTTTGTCTTGCTGCTGCTGCCCCAAGCCAGCTGGATGCACAGCACCAGCAGCCAGGAGTCAGCACTGGAGCAGGCTGCTGCGTGAGGGTCAGCAGTTCACAGCAAAGGCAGGCACAGGTGTCTGTCTTCCTGACTCACTCCTGAGGTCTCTCTGCACAATTCCAAGCTTTCTCTGAACTGGTATTAGCTGAGCTGCCAGTCCCTTTCTGCAGGACTCTCCTCCCCACAGACAGAGGATGGGCAGCTCATCTCCAGACACTCAGCCCAGTGCCTCAGCTCTTCCCGACTTGCTGGCCTTGATCCCTCTCTGACTGATCTTATGCTCATGTCACTCTGCTCAGCTCAAGAGAATCATTTCCCAGCTGATACCACATCAGTGACAGAGGGGAGCTGATGCCTTTCCACTGCCACTCACACTAAACTGAGAGAAAAAGAAACGCCACCCAAATCTGAACTTTTCATCCCATTCACCCAACTATGGGATGTTTTTCAGCTCCTGGCCATGCTGGAGTCAGGGTCTCCAGACTCCTTTGCAGTGAGAGTGGCAGTGCTTGAGAGGGGAGAGGTGTTGAACAAGTACAAGCAGGTGCAAATAGAACAAAAGAAGGTGCCCCCAGGTCAGCACTCACGCGCATTTTCCTCGGCCATGTCTGAGGAGACTTGGAGTCAGAACAGAGCACAGCTTTGCATGGGGGTCTCAAACATGTTCACAATGCAGAAAGACTGTCCTGTGCACTTCCTTTTCCAGCACGTTGTTCAGGATGTCTCTACAGCAATGCCAGTAACTGCCTGTAGGGAATGTTATGTTAGAAGATTATCTAATGCACTCTTAATCATCTGGTCTTGCAATCTACAGTGGGAAATCAGAGCAGCCAGCATGGTATGACCCTTCTTCCAGACACCACTGAGTTCAGATACCATTATCAGTGGTAGCCTGGTCCACGTCCCAGAACTTAAGCTCTCTTTTGGTTAACAGGCCATGAAATTATTTAGACTATCCTTCATGTTACATTCTGTTATATTTGTAATTAACACTGAAGATCAGCAGTGCCACATTCCATATTTTGCTGAATACAGGGGAGACAGTGCTTAGAAGTACTTAGTCTCAACCTAACTCTGTCCTGTTAGGTTTAGGGGAAGCCAACTCTTCAGAGCAGACCTGTCCCACAGGGGAAGGGCTGGGTAATGTCAGAGACCTTAACCCATATATGTCTGAAATATGATATGGGAACCAGCTCCCTAAAATCTGGTCTTACCTCCTTTCTTCGGAAGGGACTCCTAAACAAAAGAAAACAGTCTGCCAGCACACTCGTTGTTCGGCGCCATCTTCAATCAGGGAAGCCTAATTATACCCATTATACTGATGAGGAAGCACTGGCACAAAGCTTTGCATTCACATGGCTACAGATACAAAGCAATTCAGCAGCAAAGCTGGAATTAAACCCAAAAATCATGGTGATGAGCTCATCACCCACCTCAGCACAGCCCCATGCGGCTGGCCATGTCCTACCCACGTCCTGCAGGTTACAGAGTTGGTGTGGAGCCCTCCACACATCTACTTAACAGCTAAAAGTTTCAGGGCCCGTGCTGAGATGGTTTGGGGCGCTCTGGGACACTCAGGGACTGGTCACATCAGGTGGCCCACAAGGACCAGTCACTCAGCTCCCTGTATGGGACGGGCTGGGGGGCTGCAGACACCAACAGCCAGAACATCAGGTCTGACCTACTAAGAGACCCTGTGACCACAGAGACCAGGCAGGGATGAATCATCTGCTCCTTCTGAAGCAGCTTAATCAACTCCCCTGCATGTGGATCCTCACAGCAGGTCCAGCCTGAGCCCTCTACGTATTAATGATTCCCTGGGACATAAAGCCCAGAGATTTTCCTTGGCACCAGGGTCCAGCACTTGCCCTGCATTCTCCCTGCCAGGTGCTGGGTGCTCTCGTCTAAGAAAGGCTGCAGAATCCCTCGGGACTGAGAGTCATTACATAAACAATACAGTAGGATCATGGGCTGTAATTGTAAAAGTGCCAGAGGTCTTGGCACCAGAGTCTGCCTCAGCAAAGGCCTTTATATGGAGACCCAAACAAAACAAACAAAAGCCCAAACTCTCTCGGCGCTTAATGAATAATAATAAATAATAAATAATAACCCTAAGAGCCAACCTAGCAAGACAGATGTGAGGCAGCAGGGCAGCTCTGAGGAAACACCAGCCCTACAGTAGTCACACTCCTTCCCCAGTTTCCACTACGCTGAGCTCAGGTCACAGGGCTCTTGCAGGGTTAGGTCCAGGGGGAAGCCTGGATTTCTGTCAGGAATGTGCACACCCCCACCCCCCCAGTCAGATGTGTAGGAATTGCAGCCTTTGTATGTGCCTGGACTGGAACGTTCACCTGCTAAATGAGCGCGCACAACTCATTCCCAGCTCCTTCTTATTGCAGATCTCTCTTTAAGAGCTGAAGGCACAAAGAAGCAGATGGAGCTGAGCAAGGGAATCCAGGTAGGTGTGAGTCCAGAGAAGCCTCTCCCCAGCATCATTACAGTCTGGACTCAGAGTCCCCCACCTGTTCTGTGCAAGCTGAGCTCCCTGCAGGACACCGGGATAGCTGCTTGGCAGGGACACTGGGCCGAAACAAAGGGCCTAATTTAAGTATTTTTATAACTTGGTGCTTGTGACAGTGGGTTTAGCAGTTGCCAGCCATCTGGAATAAAGAATTACAGCCACCTCCCCTAATCCTATATTGCCTAAACCCTAAAGCTGGTTATGGTGCAAGGATGAGGCAGCAGGTTGGGAGGAGATAGTGATGGGAAGGTGGGGGTGAGAAGGGACCGCAGGAAAATTGTCAAACTTACTTATTTTTCCTGCAAGGTGCTGGGTGGTCCCAGATATGTCAGAAGTATTTTTGCTAGGAATCAAGAGAAGAAAGAGTGAACAAAAACAGGGGAGAGAGGACACAAGGAGTCCTCCATGACCACACAGTCGCATGCACCACACACACACGCACACAGAGGCTTACTGGTCTGCGCAGGGCTGTCAGGTAAATTAGATCTGAAAGCTGACAATTTCTGACCATATTTCCTTGATTATTTCAAACAAATGCACACCAGCCGCTGTAAGGAGATTAAAGTGACATAAACGTCCCGAGTGGGAGGAGGGAGGGCAGAGAATTCAGGTCACCCCCATCCGTCCCCCATTTGACAGCCGCTATATCGCTATCCAATCCAATAAAAAAATCCCCCCCTTTTGCTTTAATTAATTTTACAGCTAGCTTGCTTAATTACTTTCAATCAAAATCCTCCTGCCATCGCAAAATTAGAGATGGTTGAGCTCCATTAGCCTAAATTCTTCATTTCCATATAGAAAGAGGCTCCCTCAGCAAAGCCAACAGGACTCCCTCCTGTTCAAGCTGCCATCGGACAGATGCCTGTCCCTCTGTCTGTCTTCAGTTCCTTGGGAGGAGGAAGGTGGGGAGGATACAGTCTTGTTCCCACCTTCCCCTTACATAGAGCATCTACTCGACAGCCCTGGACACAGAGGCCTCTTTGCTCACAGCACAGCCCGCGAGAGGTGAGGACAGCCTGCCCTCCCAGTCCTTCTGCGGCCGTGCTGGGACGAGCTTTTCCTTGGCTGCGCGAGGGAGCTGGATGGCCCAGCCCTTCTGCTGTGCTCCCAGCACTGGGGACAGCATCTGGAAGGGACACTGCTCCCGCTGAAGTTGGTTTGAGCACTGCCACGGTCACCACACACGGCTGTGCATGCATCACTGACTCGAGGTGATCGCTGTGGACACATGGAAAGGACATCGAGGCGACACAGGGGCAGATCACCTTATATTTGCCTGCTGTGGGTTCGGTGCCTTCCTTTGGAGCATCTGGCACTGTGGGCCATAGACCTGTGACATTCCTGCAGCTGCCGTAGGCATCAGTAGCGCCTCTCTCCTGCGAACAAATCCTGAACTGCCCCATTTTGGAGACAATGGAACCTCCTCTGAAGCACAGGGAGTGGCAGCAATAAGCCATGTGGCACTGTAGAGGAGGCAAGAGGAGACTCGGTGGAGAGGATGGATGCAGGAGGAAACCCTGGAAGGAGCTGGACACTCTGTGAGCAGAGGAGAACCAGCTCCTCTCAAAGGACTACAGGAACTGGAATGATCCAGACCATTCCATGCTTTCCTCCCATTTTCTCCCATCTCATATGGTCTTCTCCTTTTCCACATCCCCAAACTAACTGCAGGGCAACGGTTCTACTGGAATTTTAGCTATGCTCAGTACGCTGTGTAGGTACCGAGCCCTGGGGACCAGCCAGGGGAGCCTGGCCCCTGCTCCCTCCTCCTGCCACCCTCCACACCTAAGCTGGAGCTGCAGGAAGGTCACACCAGCACCACAGTCTCCACACTTTCCCACCCTTCAGAAAGCTCATGGGGATTCATAGGCACCAGAAGCTCAACTCCCCCCGCCAGCTCCAGGGAGGACAGGTCAAACCCTTCTTCTTTAGAACAAAATGAAGAAGAGACAAACACAGACCTATTTTGTTTATAAGCTTAAAACTGAATCCAATGGCGCATCTACCTGGGGATTTTAGATTAAATGGTTTAAGAAACTCAAATAGGCTTTTTAATCCGGTCAAATAAAAAGAGCCCCAAAGAAGCAAAGAATTCACCCTGCTCAGCCTCACGCCTATGCAGACAGCCAGGCATGAATGGCTTTCTTGCTCTCTGCCACTCCTCCCCACCCTGGCACGGGACAGAATGCATTTGCCAAAATCTGGAAGCTTAGGGTACACCCTGTTCCGGACTTGTAAAGACTTCACTTTCCCATGGACAACCCACTTCTATCACACTGTATAACACCTTCCTCATCCTCTCTGTGTCCTTCTACGCTGTTCAGCTGGGCCCTTCTCCCTAACACCTTGCAACCGAGTGCAGTGCCAGCCCTGGTTCATCACCAGTGCCAGCCAAAAGCAATCCAAGAGATGACACCAAAACCCCTAACCCCATTCAACACACACATATAGGCACCTTTTTTCATACAAACTACATTCCTCAATGCTTCACAAGAAAAGACAAGGAGCCATGTGCCCTTGAGATGCAGTGGGGACCTGCAGGGTCTGCCAAGGGACGTGGCAGCCGGACAGTCAGCCCAGGTCTGATGGATGGAGACCAACCCCACACGGACTCAGGGAGTGCGATGAACATCGGGAGCTGGATCCTGACAGAAACCAGGAGGCAAAGGGGCTCTATTCTCTGCTGGATAACCACCTCTCCAGGACTTCCAGTGTCCAGTATCACATCTCACCAACTTCCCAACAGAAATGGTGCCCTCTCCCCCACTGCTGCTGTTTCACTCCGGAAACGCTCAGAACCAGCCTTCCCCTGAACACGCTCTGCAGTAAAATTCCCGACTTGTGTCTCGCCTGCTCCAACGCTCAGAGCAGCTGGGACAATAGAACAGAGAGGCCCTAAATCCACCAGACTCACCCTAAATAGCAATGGCCCATAATTTTGCCTGACATTCAGGAGCTTGTTATTCTTTCCCCTCGTCGCCTGGCTGGAGCTGTTCAGACCCATCAGTGTTATTCTATGCATTAAATGGGAAAAAAAACAACTCAACAACAACCCGGAGAGTTTCCAAGCCTGCCCAGTGAGGGCTGAAGGGGCAGTGTCCACAGCTGAGCTGGTGGTGGGAGAACAGGAGGAATCAATGCCTCGAACCCAGACCCATCCACTCTGCAAGGGAACAGCATGAGTGGTTCCTGCAGAGACCCCCAGCAGAAACACACACCCTTTTCTCTGCTTCCGTCCCTACATACCAAGGAAACTCTAATCTCTCCCAACCATTCCAGTCTCCCACCTGGTGCCTGGGAAGGCTGCTGCCCACCCCTCCTCACCACCTGGCAGTGGGGAGCTTTAACCACAACAGTTTGAGGTTTGGGTTTTGGTTTTTTTTTTCCCAGGCTGGCTCCAGCTGATTAAGGACCTGCAACAGGATGTAGGGATTACAGCAAAACCTGGCTGCAGATCAGCTGGGGCACAGAGCCAAAGGAGAGACGAGGATTGCCCCCAGCCTGGCTGCCAAAGCGGCACTCGTCCTGCTGGGAGGCCGCGAGGGCTGAGCTCTGCGCTGGAACAAGGCCCCTGCCCTCGCTGGCTCTGCTGGGGAATGGCCTGCAGCCCACACTGACAAACAAGCCCACATGAAGGGAAGGGCTGTGAGGACACGGGATCTGTGGCTTACGGGGCTCTCTGGAGAGAGGAAAATCCCTACAGCCTTGCTCTTCATGCCCCCACCTCAGGCCAAACAGAAGTGCAAGGAGCCAGGTACATCCCCAGCTCCTGATCTGAGCAGCACGAGCAGCCTGAGCTGGAGATGCCTCATGATTCCCTGGTATCTCTGCCAGAGTCTGCACTACGTTGAGCTTCTAGTGGGTATCCTGGAATAACACACAGCAAAATACTCTGTGCTGAGTTTTTAATCCAGGAAGAAGTGATCAGGGAAAGCAATAATCTCAGTTGGCACATGGAGCACAGCAGGATCTTGCTTCTGGGGAAGCATCAAGAACAGAATTAGCTTCAAGGAAACTCTGGGGCTTTTTTTTCTTCTGCTAACACTGATCCCTGCCTGGACCAGCAGCAGCAGCAGCAGCTCCCAGCATCTTTCTAAAGTGCCTGTCACTGCAATATCCAACTGCTGATATCCCCTAGGGGACATCCCCCCAAGCCCGGGTTTTCCACATCCCTCTTAGATTGGAGCAAGAGGGACAGCAGCAGTGGGGGCAGCCCTCCTGCTCTGACCTGAAGCTGTTAGCCTCAAGTCCTGTTTTAATCAGGTCTGGCAGAGCTGCTGCCTCGCTTCCCAGCCTGCCACCTCAGAGGGATAATTTGCCAGCGCCTTCTTGGAGAGCTCTGTGGAAGTGCTTTGCAAAGCCAGAGTATGCCTCTCCTTCATGGCCAAACCCTCTGAGCTTCATGCTGGCACATTTCCCTCTCCTAGTGACCCCCAGGCTCTGTCTGTATAAAGCAGATCATGAAGATGCCAGGACTTGGTCCTCTTTTC
This sequence comes from Platysteira castanea, assembly GCA_013397175.1. NCBI lineage: Eukaryota > Metazoa > Chordata > Aves > Passeriformes > Platysteira > Platysteira castanea. The sequence continues at coordinate 195,627 of VYXC01004610.1, forward strand.
CAAGCGCTGCCTGGCAAGACCTGGCAGCAAGAGGGGGAAGCTGCTTGGAGCAGCAGGAGAAGGTGGAAATCTGTCTGGCAGCAGCAGCACAGAGACTTCTTAGTGCTGCCCACCAGACTCATTGTAGCAGAGAAACTCTGGAGTCAGCTCCTGCCGAGCTGGGGCTGCGGGGGAAAGCGGGAGTTGATATTGCAGGCAGAGACCACTGGGATACCACTGAAAGCTGCTAAATATGACCAGGTTAGCACTTTAGTCTTTAATGGCAGGTCACCATTAATAAACCCAGGGCCCCAGGGTGCAGTACAGAGCCTCCCTCCCCCCCTCCCCAAAATACTCATTTCATTAACTTCTCTGTGCGCGGCGCTCGGCACCTGCCAGAGGCTGGGCAGCCAGGAGAGCTAGCAAGGGTTAAGGACGTCCTATGGCAGGGCTAGCTGCTCTTCAGACAGGATGGAGCACAGCAAGTCTGCACAGCCTCCCTCTCCTCCCCAGTGCTCCCCTCTGCGTCTCGTCCCCCCCAGTTCACACTGGACACCAGCCCACAGCTTTTGGTCCCTCACAGGAGGGCAGCCTGGGAAGGCTCCGAGTGGAGAAGCACTGTCCCAAGCCCACGGCTGGGGGGCTGAGTGGTGCCAAAGGACAGCCAGAAACACGGCCCCTAGCCCCAACTCCAGCACCAAGACCCTCTGGCCTTCAGGAAGTCACTTCCCATCACCGTGTCTTGCTCTCCCCATCTCTGGACAACAGCACTGATGGCCACAGCAGGGAAGGGCAGAGGGGAGTCACTTTGGATCCAGGCAAAGAAACACCAGTTAAATAAAGAGACTGTGCAAACAAAAAAGGCCAAATATTGCTCTCGAGGAGCCTGGAATGACCCACGGGATTGCCCCAGTATACAAAAGAGTGAACTTGACCATTGCAAAGTGTCGAGCAGAGAGGGGCCGGAGGAGCCAGCGCAGGTTCCACATGTGCCCCACATTCTGTGCAGCCTCACAGATGCTCCCGCAGAGGCCTCCAGCGCCAGGGCTGCAGCACGGACCCAGATGACAAGGTGAGCAGCAAGTGGGAGGACGGAGCTCTGCTCCACCTGCTTTCACTGTGACACCGACCATTTCCCAGAGGGATGGTGGGACGGAAGGAGGAACAAATATATGTTCCAGCTGCCAAAAATCCCATCCTGAGTCTCTATCGATCTGCCCTACTTGGCAACTGAAGCTGCAGCCACCGTCTGTGGTGTTTGATCAATAAGACCTGGGCAGACAGGGAGGGAGAGGCCCTTTTATGGGAAGGTGGGTCTTTATGGGGAAGTATTTTGATTTTTAGAATGAGTGCTAAATCAAGGAAGAGGAAATACTGGGACTGAAGCTGCACTTCAGTTTGAACTCATTTCAAATACCTGCTGAGCCCTTTACACTGGGGACCTGGGGACCTCCTGCCCATGGGAGCTCCCCCAGCCTCTGTCCTTGCTGTCCACCCAGGAGAGCCTCTCACCCGCCCTGGGTGCTCTCAGTGCAGAGCTGCCAGCTGGACTGACAGGCCGGTACACCCCTGATGCACAGCACAGGGCCTGTGCCTGCTAAGTCTCCAGGAGCTCCCTACAGATCTTCCCCAGGGACCTGGGGAGTGACAGAGATTCTGCAGCCGAGTCAGAAGGAATCACTGTGCCGCTCAAAGAGCCTCTGGAGACACCTTGAGTTCCCAGGAGGCACTTTGTGATGACTTCTGCAGTGTGGCTCTCACCAGGGCCAGACAGATGGGAAGGTCTTGACCTTGGTGGCAACAGCATGGCTGATTCAGCAGAGAAGATGGGCTCTGATGGGCCTGCTCACACCATTTCCATCCTGCCCAGTGGGAAGCATCACATCCTGCCACCCAGCCTCTGCCTGAAAGGGATCACAGCCTGCTAAGACACAGTGAGCCAGGCAGGTCAGGGACCAGGGAGCCGATGACCACCACTGACTCCTTTTATCCTTCTGTGCCTGGAGACCCCTTTCTTAAGTTCAGGTCATGTAGCTGGGCCATAGCTACTGAGCCCTGGAGACCAGGCGACCTGCTGGAGGAGAGCCCTGTGTTTGACTGCTCTGGTCACTCTGGCATTTTGCTAATTTCGTGCCCATAACCCCACCAGGAGAAGGCAGCAGAGGAGGAAAGGTTTTTTCTAATAGAGAGGGCTGGGTAGGGCCAACTCCAGTGGCAGAAGTGCCCCATTTCCAAAGCCAAGAGCCAGTGGCAGCTCGTCAGCTCCAATTAGAGCTGGCTGCGAGGGGGACGGTGCATTGGGCGTCACCTCCAAATGCCCTTTGGATAGATGGAAGCGGGGGGGAGAGAATCTGCAGTTGTTCCAACGTTTCTTGCTCAGCAGAACAACTGTTGCAGTCCTTTTAGTACAAACCCAGCAACTGTTCCCAAAAGCTCAGCCTCCTCAGCTCCTGTCCTTAAAAAAACCCTACCAACCGATCTCCAAAATGACGGCTTCTGAGTCAGGGCAAAAATGTTATTAACAAAAACATCACTCAGAGGTGGGACACCTGCTCCCTGACAAGCAACTGGCCTGGCTGCCCATGGTTAGAGTATTACATCAGACCCCAAAAAGAGAAAGGAAAGGGGGGGAGAAGGGGAGAGTGGAAAAGAACAGACAGAGGGAGGATGACAGCAGAAGGGAGTAACAAAGACAAGAGCAGGAGAGGGGAAGCACAGAAAGAAAAGAGCAAGTGCGAGCGTATGTGAGAGACGGAGCAGGAGAGAGCGGGAGCATGGGGGGAGCAGGGAAGTGTGCGGGAAGAGGCAGTGTGTGTGCAATAAAGTGTGGGAGTGCATGTGTGAGAGACTGCGAGCGTGTGCATATGGCAGAGACCCGAGCTAAGAGGAGGAAGAGAAGAGTAAGGAAGGGTGAATGATGCCATGGAAAGCAAAAAATCTTGGAAAAGTGTAACAAGAAAATAAGGGAGGAAGAGAGAAACAAAAGCTAAAGTGAAGGACATTGAACAAATGAGTCTGGTGAAGCAAGAGAGCAAAGATAAGAGCGGGGAGGGAGGGAGGGATGGAAAATGGAGGTGGGGGCACTTGGGATGGGACAGAGCCACGGTGAGGATCAGGAAGGGAGAGGAAAGGGAGAAGAGGACAGAAGAGAATAGAGGAATAAAAGAAACAAACAGGGGTGAGGGAGAGAAAGATGTCTATTAAAAACCTCAGTGAGTAACACAAAATGTCAGGGTTTATAGCTTCATTCTTGGCATTGCTGGTACTGAGAACCCCACACAGAAATGTCACTGCTTGTCATGTTTAATCACCTGCTATTTGTTAACACCTTCGCTGCAAGGAGTCTGCCCCTCACCCCTTGCAGGCTCTCCTTTTGGAGAATAAACTGGGAAAACATGCCTCTGCCTTGCAGTTCTCACAGGACAGTTTCAGCCGCACCCCAAGCTGGGCAGGGGAGGCCGGGCAGAGCCAGCACTCTGGGCAAGGCTGTTTGACTCCCAGATGGGGCTTTTGGCACAGGGCAGGGCTTCTGCAGGAGCAGGGCAAACACATCAGGGAGCAGAGGAATAGGACAGAGGATGCTCCATGGAGTGTGGGATGATCCTGGGAGCAGAGGGAGCAGGTGAGTGACGTGGGTTTGAAGGGACAGTGACTTCAGCGAAGAGTAAGAGGCAGGAGTGAGAGGGGAAGGCTCAGCTCATAAAATCAAGGTGCACAGGGCAGGGAGGAGCAGGGTACTGGGCCCTTCTCCTGCTGAAACAACCACTATGCTCCCATCCCATTCACGTCCTGTGCTGAACACATATAAATAAAATCCCTGAAATCCATGCAAGTCTGGAATTCTCCAATCTGTTTGCTTGAGCAGCAACTGTCACATAAAAGCAAACATCCAAAGCTATTAAATGTACAGTTACAGTCCCTTGCTCTGGCATCTGCGCTGATGACTTTGCTCCAGTTCCTCCCAAAGCCTTGGACTGATGGTTTTCCCCTGTGTCAGGCACTCCTGCCCCCACTGTCTGCACTTCCCACCCAGCCATATACTGTCTGTCTGACATCACACTGCACTGCTGGAGAAATTATTTTGAGGTCATCACTAGACAAGACTTTTCCCTACTACTTCATGCACTCCAGCTGGAAAGAAATCAAAAAATGCACCCCTCCATACAGTAGAGCTCTCCCATACAAGCAGTGGAGATGAAAATCTTACTCTACATTTTTCAGGCTCGTGGAAAGAAATCGACCACCCACCTAAATGAACTAAAATTTAAAGATGTGTATATGAGGACCATTAGTGCAGCTATTCATTTAACCAAAGAATGGTGATCAGCCCCGTTTCAACACAAATGAGCTTCAGCACAATCCTTGCCCCACACTTTGAACTGCTTATGTCAGTGTGCAGCATTTTGGAAGTGCTGATGCCACTGAAGTCAGACTTCCCCTCTTGAAAATGAAGAGAATTTGAGGAGTCAAAGAAATGAGAATACAATGAGCTGTAAGGGGAGCCTACGTGCATTTAAACTTTTTTCATGCATTCAAACAACAAAAAAAAGTAGCAGAAGCCACTGGCTTCCTGAGGAGCACAAGGGTTCCTGCTGCAGCCCCCCTGCCTGCTGGGTGCCAAGTCCCTGTGTGCCCAGATCCCTCCATGGAACAGCACCAGAGCCAAGGACTGCAGGACCGAGTGGCTTCCCCGAGCTGGGGTCACCCAGATACTGAGGACATGCTAGAGGAATACAAACCTGCAGAAACTTGGTGCTCATCCCTCTCCAATCCCCACAATACAATTTAAAAATCCAGTTTAGATCCTCCAGGACTAGATGTGGGACTGAAGCAAAAACTGTCAAGCCCAGACCAGGCAGTTCTGGAAAGCCAAGCTCCAGAGTATGCTTGGACCTCACACCTTGGTCTCTGGTAGTGACAGCAGTGTGTTTCTACTCAAATTTTCTTCCTTGCAACAGTGTGTTGCTGGTCTATTCTGACTGACATCCTCATTAGTTTTCAAAAGTGTCTCCATCTCAATCTCACACACTTGAGGAACTCCAAGGATGATTGGGAAACCTCCTGCACTGCTGCTGCTCCTGTCCGCTCCTGCACTGAGGACACAGGCTTTGCTTCACCCAGCACCTTCTCCAGACACCCATAGCCCCCCAAAAATTCCACAAATAAATTCAAGCCCACCTTCTGTGCCCAAAGACAACTGGGCTGACACATGAGCCCAGCTCGTGATCGCTGCTTCCCGCACGGGGAGGGCTCAGCCCCAAACCTGAGGAGAGCGGGTTCTGCCCCTGCCCCAAAGGGCCAGCACAAGCTCCAGGAGCCACCCCAGGTCCTATTCTGGGAACGGGAACAGAACACAGAAAGGCCTCCTGCTGGCCTTTCGCCAAGGATAAAATTCACCCTTCTGAACATAGGCCAAGATGATCTAAAGTGACTACTGACTTTTGTTGCCCAACTTGAGTCACCTTAAATGGGCCTATTTTTCAAAGTGTCAGTGATCAGCACAACTTAGAATTGGGCTCTTTCAGATGCCTAATACGACAGGTCCAGTCACTGCTGTAACAAGAAAGACCATTATTCCTCTCCGGTGTGACTTCTTCCAGTCTGGCCAGGCCTTTTATCTTTTTTCCTCTCCCCTCCCTTCTCCTTGTTCTTTTCTTTTTCAGCTTTTTATGGATTTCTGTCAGGTTTCCTCCCTCTCCCCCCACTCAAGGTCACGCAGCTCATTTCCACGTTGAACATTTACTCAGGCTCTCTTTCACAGGCTCTCACCACAAATATGCTTTCTGATAAAGTCTGGAGAAAAGAAACTGTAAAACCCAAAACAATGTCAGGAAAAANAGGGCAAAATGGGGCTGTAACAGGGCAGACTCTTTCAACAGAGAGAGCTAGCAGATAACACACCCCATTTCCCTGCAGTTTTGTGACTATTTTCTAGCTCTCCTTCAGAGTTTGCTTTTCTGAATATTTCTGTTTTGCTGTCAGTACTGTGCCACCTATGTGAGTGGGACTGTTATATTTAACCTCTTTTCGTCCACAGTGAAACTCACCCTTATTCACAGGTCAGAACCCTCTCAGCCCGAGGGCACCTGCTTCTTCATGGCAGTGACCTGCCACCTCAAACCCATTTGGAGCAGGAGAGTTTCCAGCTACACAGTTTGCTTTGTTCTCCTAAGGCCATTACTCGTAAGCAGCTTGCACCAAGCGTGAGGGTTTGTACCCACCCTGGGTGAGACACAGCACAACACGGTGTGGCCAGAGACCACACAAAGGACACTCAAACCCCTCTCCGCACTCTCGGGAACGGAAGAGGCCCTTCACATCCGTGTGCTAAGAGGGAATGGGTCCTGGAAAATCATTTTCATACTTAACTACCAAGTCAGCTCCCTGACCAATCCTACAGACTGTTTGAAGCGAAATGAAAAGCAGCTTCACGAAGTCCACATTCTCCAGTCCAGGGCAAGTCTCCAGAGAGTCCAGCCATCCTCGGTGCTCTGAGATGCTGCAATTTTGCCACACCTCCAACTCCAAAGAAACAAAATTTGTCTAACACAGCATAACTTTGAAAATCCAAGCCTCAGGCTTGAAGTGTCCAAGGTAGTTTTAAAATTATTTCTTAGTGACATCACTTCAATCTCCATTCAAACATCAGAGGCAGTTGCTAGCCCTCACATGAAAGACAGGTATTAGAAGTCTCAATTCCCTCACTAACATCTCATCATTTAAGATCCAATGCTGCTTGGCCTCCACAGCCACCGAGAAATTATAGGGAAAAGTAACTTTGCTGGCTTTTGCAGTCAGGTCATGGTTCTACACCCAGGAGTACATCTAGCCCAAAAATTCCCAAAGGAAGAGAGGCCACCATCTCCTTGCTGGCCGGGTCAGTTTTGGGATAACAAGTATATGGTATCAAAAGGCTCCCACCTTCCAAGAGCCCTGAGGGGTTCCCTGAGGAGCACTGCCTGGAGGGAAGTGAGCAGAAAACAGTTCTCTTCTTTCTCTGGAGACACCAGGGCTCTGTGTTCTCCTCACTCCCGAGTTGCTGCTTTAGGCTGCTTCATGTTGCTACTTTCCTTTTAGGAGCCCACAATGAAAAGACAGAAATCTGGGGATTCCTCCTAGCAGGGGAGAGGTAATTCCCAGTGATGCTGCCTGCCCTACACAGCTCTCACCTGATTTCTACCTACAGCCCAAAAGGCATCCCCCACCATCCCAGGTGGGCAGCTCCCACCCACTGCCCAGCCCACAGTCACTGCTGGCAGTGGCTGCAGTGGAGCAGAGACCTGGCTGTCCCGTTTCCATGGAATCTGACCTTCTCCTGGAGGCCGCAGAAATACAGCCTTCCATGAACAGGTACTTCTACCTAGGAAAGCCTCAAACCAGTGCCACAGTACTCCAGGTTGTGCTGGCTCAGGTAGCTGGCTGTGCACACCTCGGTGTAGCACGTGGAACAGTCAGTTCTGCTCTGGGAACTGCGCGGAGCCGTGGCTCTGCAGGGAGCAGCGCAGCCCACGCCGGCCAGAGCAGGTACCTTGGCAAGTGCCACAGCAGACCTGTCACAGTGACCAACATCTGAGCCCAACAGCATCACCAGAACTAAACAGAAACAGTAAGTTACAAATTTTGCCAGACAGTCACAGCCCTGAAAGAAAATACAGTAAAAAATACACTCTAATTTCGAGTGCTTTTGTCGGCTTGCAACTCTGCCTTAGCGGCACAGCAATGGGGAGAGCACACTGGTGGCAGCGACAGTGCCCTGAGTGACAGCAGACTCCAACAGAGCAGGGCAGAATGCTGCGGGATGCTGCAGGACACTTTGCTGGCAGTCAGGCCCCTGCAGAGGCTGGGCCCTGAGCCGGGTATCACCACCCTGTGCACAGGCTCCTGTGACCCTTCTGTCTCCCCGGCACGGCCGGTCTCGTCTCACTGAGTGCTGCTCGCCCTCCCTCCCTCCCAGTGCGCACATGGCTTTAATGTTTTTATTACCTGTTTGACTCGCTGCCTTATTGCTTCTCCTCTTAATGGGGCTGTAACCGTGGAAACGAGGAATAAACGGCCACCAGAAAATGAGATGATTAAACAGGTCACCCTGGCAAAACAAACTCTGTGTTCACACAGCCCAGGCTGTGTGTGCAGGTTCTGTCCAGGGAAATGCAGGTGGGGAGAGAGTGGAAGGGCTGGACCAGGCTCCTGGAAGGAGCACACCAGTGAGAGGGGCTTCCTCAGAGAAGTGTGGTCTCTGCCCAGGAGGGATGGTGCTGTGAGCCTCCCAGCAAAGACACGCAGAAAACGGCAAGGTTTGCTGAGGGAAGATGGAAAACAGCGAGGACAAGACACATCCATGTAACTGGGGAAAAAATAGCAACTATGAAGAGTATAAATAGGCTGGACTGAAAACAAAACACAAGTCTGAGACAAGTTGGTATCCTCCGTTGTCCCCGTCTCTGGCATTACCCATGCCTGCCTCGCGGCAATTCCCAAGGGAGCGCAGAGGCTCTTCTGCTTGAAGTTCTCCCCGTCCCCGGTACACAGCTCCACCACTCTCCAGGTCCCTGCTGAACGGCCAAGCTGGGCTGGTGCTGCCCTGGCAAAGGCACAGCACTGTCCACTTAAGCAGGGCCAGGACCACAAGGAATGGAGGACCTCGTGCAGCACAAACTTAGCTTTCCCAGAGCCAGCTGCAGCCCCTGCGCTCACAGCTCCTTTCCTGAAGCCATGTGGCCCGGAGGAAAGGGACAGGACCATGACAGCCGGGAGGAAATGACCACAGCCTGGGCTGCTGTCCAGGCCTGAGCAGGCCACGTCCACCACAGCCTCCTCGTGCCGGGGAGTGATGGCTGGTCTACACCAGTAAGACAAGGAGAAGGTGGCGGGGTCCATGTGTTTCCATGCCCTGCTGGGTGCTAATATCTGAATGAGATCCCTCAGTCAAGCTGAGAGGTTCAGACCTAATGAGTTTCAGACCAAAATGTTGTTGAAAACAAAAACAAAACCCCAAAATATGCACACCACAATCAAAAAAGCACGATCACAAACCAACATTCAAAGCAGTGAGGATCCTGCCAGAATCCCCATCCTGTCCCAACCTGTCCAGACTCACTGGGTGCTGGCAGTCTGGGAAGAGCAGACTTACTCCACCAAGAGCAACAAATTCAGCAGAAGAAATTGGAACGGCAAAGCTTGGCGAGGTAGAGATGTGAGACAACTGCTTGGAGCACACAGGCGAGTGGTTGTGCTTTCTTTCAAAAAACCCAGCAGGTGGTTTATGAAAAGGGCCCTATTCTTTAGGGTAATTTGAGCCATATTTCATTGTTTGATAGAAAAATCCTAATATTCATGACCTCCTTTAACTGGAAGAAGTTTGCTCATCTGAATATCAGCCCACAGACAAATGGGAAAATGAAAAATAGAGTAGGACAATGGAAGTGGAGGGGGAAGGAGACGGAAAGCAAGACAGAATCAAAGACAGAATGGAAGTCCAGGAGAGTGACAAAGAGTGACAGGTCTGTGGGAATATGGAAAGGAAGGAGGACATAAAGGAAAGCTATTTAGTAAGATAGTGCAGCATAAAAAAAGGCAGAGAAAAGCAAGAGTGAGTGACAGAAAACACAGCAAGAGTGAGCAAAGGAGCTTTCCCCTAAAGTTTCCAAGTGCATGGATACACTCTGCAGAACTGGGATTCTTGTCCTACTGAGTTTCAGTTAAAAATATTCATATGCAGTCGAGAAGAAAAATCAGACCCCCTTTCCCCAGCCTCTGTTCCCTCACCCTCTTCCAATCCGGTCCTCCTCTGCTAACATCTGCTGCCTGCCTTCGGGACACGCAGATGGTAATTACTCCAGGAGCAGCTTCCTCTCCTTTCCCTGCTTGTAGAGGGCCACTTGAAAGAGAGCTTCAAGTCATGAAAAGATACCACACACACCTTCACACCACATGGCCAGGAGAAGGGTATGTGGGAGCCATGCCCTGAGAATTTGATAACACAGGGTGGGAGGTGGGTGGGTGAAAAGATGAAGACATTTGTCTGCACCACACACCAACAAAACATCCACCTGGCCCAAAGATGGGGTCCTGGGGAGAAACTGGCTTGAGACGTGGAACTGCTCGGGCTCCTCCAGACAGGGTGAGGGGTGCTGGAGGAGAGGTGTGCTGGGGAGGCACAGGCAGCAGGAAGAGGAGGAGGGGGAGGAGGAGGGCTGCCCTGGGCGAGGCAGCTCAGGGAGTGGATTCATACAGGCACGGAGCTGGCAAACACCAGGCGGAGAGGTGGAGCTGCTTTAATGAGAAGATGCTTCTATGACTCAGGCCTCAAAGGGATTGGTACTTTATTATTTTATTTTTCCATAATAAATTATGCCCTGGGATGCCAGGTCCTGCCGGGTTTTTCTGGAAATACCAGACAAAAGCTGGTGTTGCTACCTGGCTTTTGACAGTTTCCCATGTATGGAAGCTGAAAGTTCCTGGTTCTTCCTCTGCTCTGCCCTGGCCCATCCAGTTTTGGGAGCAGGGCTGACACCACTGCCCCATTCCAGCAGAACAGCCCAGCTGGAGCTCTTCACCTCCCAGCCCAGGTCCTGGAGAGGCCCCCCTGCAGGTCCACGACAACCCACCCTGGCCCCACGCCCACGGCTGCTGCGATGCCGGAGGTGCCATGGGGCAGATGGGAGCAGCAGCTCACAGGAAGCTCCTGGAAAGTGGGAGCGGGCTCAGCTCTCCCACACCCCGGGCACCCCACCCCAGCTGGAGGGAGGAGCGCTCCTGCCCGACCCCCCACACCCATCCATGGACAGCAGCCAGGCCTCATTCACTTATCTCCATCCCTGAACACCCAGCCCTGGCTCTGGGCTGCACAGGGGAGGATGATTATGCCCACTTTATAGATTAGGAGTTATTCATCCTACACCAAATCCTCAGACTCTGCCATGTCTCACAGACCTGTTCTGGAGCTCTTTGTTAGATTTAGGCTGAACTTGGCCCTAGCTCAGCTCAGAAACTTGTGTCACAAAAATCCCCTGTACAGCCGCCTGTCTGAGGCTGTGGACCACGCTGATGCCAAGGCCATGGTTCCCCCCAGCAGGGGTGTCACTGCAGAGGGGGAGCACAGACACACCCAACACACAGGGCAGAGACCACACCGGTCCTCCCCTGCTGCCAAGAAAGATTCACTCCTGGCAGTGATGATGCAAGTGCACAGAACCAGAGTGTTCATCGTGGCAATGTCTTGAGAGAGCAACCTGGGGAACATGAAGTTCAGCACACCACCAACACAGGGCACGTGAGTGTCCGGGAGCGTGCAGGTGGGTGAGTGTCTGGGGCAGATGTGCATGTTCAGGACAGGGCGACGGGGATGTAGGTGTTGGGCGTGGGGAACACCTCCAGAAATGCTCCAGCAGAGCTTGGTGTTTTTACTGATTTCACAAGAGAGGCTCTGCTAAAATGTCACCTCTCCAAAGCAAAACATGAGCACGTTGGTGAATCATCATTTCACACCCCAAAACCAGGAATGAGTGGCGAAGCTCTCTAGCGAGGCACCAAATCCTCAGGGGATTGTCATAAAATGCACCCAGTGACCTTAGTCTTTCCATCCTTTTCCCTTGTATCTCCTGTTCTCCACCCTTTGCTTTCTCTTGCCAACCTACACGGGTTGTTCAGCTTTTATTCCAAGCATGAAACTGCCTTAGGACTGGAAGCTTTAAGCAGTTTCCCAGCCTCCAGAAATTTTCTGGTTTTGTTTCTACATAGCAGAGCAAACAATTGCTTTGGTACCTAGCCACCACACCTAATTCCCAAATGAAATGAGAACTTGGAATTCTTTGGGAAACTTATATAAGAACATATTTTACATGAGTGAAATGCATGGTTTTTGTTCACTGTAACTATTTCTTCCTGAAAGTACTTGACAAACCGTTTTATTTTCTGGAATCTCCACATAAAGAAAAATGGAAAGTCCCTTGAGAAAGGGATGAAGACTGGTGCCAGGTTAACGCACCAGAAGGAGATGCTGACAGCTGGACTCAGCCTCTGAGAGCACTACAGATGGGCAACATGCGGCTCTACAGTTTGGGTGAGGGAAAAGCATCACCATCCCTTCTCCAAAACACACTCTGCTCTGCAGATAAAGCCTGTGCTTACATGGAGTGGCAGTCTAGCCCCTCACCTGTCACCAGCGCTACTGTTCCAACCAGCAGCTCCTGCCAGGGACCAGGAGCCCACCCAAAGAGCTGCACAAAGAAGCTGAAGCCCCAAGGCACCAATCCCAGCTGTAGCCCTGCTCTGTGACCATCTGTCAGCCCAAAGATGGGCCTGTCTGGAGAAGCTTTGCATAGCCCCTGGGCTTTGCCCATCCAGGGATTGCACTGTCACCCTGCCACATCTACCCTCTTGCAGCACCACAGTGACCTGGCCCAGCCCTTCACCCACCCGTGCCCCTCCAGCACCTGAGCGCTGCGCACTTTCTACATCCTCAACCCAATCCCTCCCAGCTGCTGCTCTGGCCTGTAGATCACTGGTCAAGCAGGAATGGGGATTAGAAACCCGCAAGTTCTTTTTTTTGTCACTAATTTCTGCCTCTATCTCCCCTGCGAGCCCTCAGAGAGGAAACAGGGAGCAACAAGGTCCTGGTCCAAGGGGCTCTCAATCCTCGAAATGGATTTTACCTGTCTCTGAAAGCTGGCTCCATCTCTCACCCCCCATTGCTTTCTCCCTAGGGAAATCAGCCTAAAAGGGGCTAATGGAACAATGTCCCTCTCTCTCCCCCCTCTCATTTTCTCTCTTTTTTTTTTTATTAGCATTTGTGGAATTTATTCCCAAACTCTCCTAATCTTTCGTACACAACCATTTGATTTGCATAACCCAGCCCCCTCTCATAAAAACTGGCTGCTAGTTTAATTAAAAAATGTAAATTTGCTGTCATCTCGGGGCCTAGTGAATTAGGACGACATCGGCATTTTTTATTGCTGAAGACGTCCAAATTGATCCAGTCCGCATTGAACCAGAGGGGAGGAGATGGTGCCGCGTGGGACTTTTGGCTGGAGGTTCTGCCCCTCCCCTGCTTCCAGCCAAGCCTCCTCTGGCCCCTCTCTGCTTTGCAAAGTGCAGTTGAGGACGAGGACATCGGTTCTCTCAAACCTCAGCTGGATCGGCTAGCACGGCCTCTGCAATGCCAGCACTTCTCGGAGCTGAGCCCTGGTGGCACCTGAGCTCTCCAAACCTTGGGAACGACTGCGTCTTCAAACCCTGGGAGGGAAGGGAGGAGCCCAGGTGGATGTGGGAGATGCAGCACAGGCAATGGTTATCTTCACCTACTACAAGACTTTACTTTCCAGACCCTTTCAACCAACTTTTCAACCAACTTTTTTGCCTAAATTGTAGGCTGCACAGCAGCCCAGGGGGTACGGTTTGATGTCAGAGGGAGAGTCAAAGCGGCCACAAAGGCTCTCGCTGTGAGGACAGCCAAGTGCAAAAAGTGGGACAGAAGAGGCTGTGTAGGCAAAGCCCGGAGATAAATTCCAAGCTCAGATAGTACTTTCCAATTGCAGGAAAGAGGACTCAGGGTAGAAGCACAAACAGTTCAGGAAAACAGAAAGACACCCTGATTATATGGAAAATGTACATTAAATATCTGATCCCCTCTAGTGAAGGTATCTGTACCATCCCCAGCCAGTTTCAGCACAAGTTGCCTCTTCCCCTCTGGGACTGTGTCTCAGAGCAGAACAGTGTAGTACCTGCACACATTAGCAGAGCCCGCTCCGTCAGTGGCAGAGTTGGTTTAGAAGGACTTGTAAGACCCAGCAGACAGAGTGCAGGTGAAGAAACAGGAGTTTATCTCACAGACCAACTTTCTGGTCTTTCTGTGAGTTCTCTCTCTATAGTGCCAAAGCAGTAGAAACACTCCTATGGACTTCAAGCAGCTTTGAAGCATGTTCTCCATGTAATAGCTGGGTGCCGCTTATTCCATGATGGGAAGGTTAATCCCTGCCCTGCTAAAACCTTCTCCCAAGGAACAATCTTCACTCGGTAGGCTTAAGCCCTTGAATGCTTTCCACCCAACAAGTACCTCATAGAACCACTGGAAAGGGACATGAACACCCAAACCAACTGCCTGGGAACCTTCTGCAGAACATAAGCTCAGAAATGACACCAACCTTGACTGAGCAAATGTCTCCCCAAATATCTGGTCAAAAAAGAAAAAAAAAAAAAGTTGCCACCAGCCCAAAGAAGGTGTTTTAATCCACTGGGTGTTTCAAACAACAGCAGTGATTTGACGAAGACACAAAACGACCCTTTGAGTGAGAAATTAGGTATTCCTCCGCCCATTTACCATAGGTGTCCTGGTCCTCATTCTGAGGTCAGTTCCTGTAATCTCATACCAAGGATAATTAGGCTGGGGAAGAGTTTCCCAAAGGAAGTGACAAGTGCTCAGTCAGACAAGGTATTTAAAACTCGCAGAAAGTCACATGTAGGGAACATCTTGCCACGTTTTTGTGCAGATGGACTCAGTGCACAAATTCTTTTCAGCCCTTAACCATTATTAACACTTCTGGCCCTAGAAGGTCCATGCAAGGATTGACTGAGCTGAGAAAGCCCTCAGCAAGAGCAGACTGTCAGACCCCACATACCGAGTCCCTCTGGGGAAGAAACCCCTCTGGACTTGCCTCTGCCAGCTGGCAGCTCGTATGAGCAGCCCTCGGGCACTGCCTCTGGAGAGTCCCTGCCTGAGGGCTTGGAGAGAATTCAAGAGGCAGCAACTGAGGGAGATAGGCCGGCCCAAGTAGATAAGGGTTAGAGGTGGTGATTATGGGGCAGGTCTTTGCCCCAAGATCATGACAAGACGGGTTCACCCACACACAGACCGTAATGCTGACTTAAAGAGATCTCCCCGATTCTCATTTCCATGGCTTACTGCAGCTCCGGGTTCCCATGCCGGAGACCAAACCGCACGTGTTATCTGGCTGCAGCCGCGGCACTGCTGAGCGCCCAAACGCTTCCGAGGCGAAGGAGGGTCCCTTTTTTGGGGAGGGGAAGGCGCCGGCCGGGCAGCCCCGGTGCGGGGCAGCCCCGGCTCGGGGCAGGGCTCCGGCCGGCAGGGGGCACTGCAGCGCCGGGGCACAGCCCTGCCCGCCCGGGGCCGCCCCGGCACAGGCACCCGGGCAGCGGCCTCGGCTCCCCGAGATGGAGATCGGGGCAAATCACTGTTTATTGCTCTTTAAAGCATTTGCCCTCCTGCAGTTTCACCACATCCTTAACTCCTGGGCTGCCCACGCAGCATCCCAGCTTCTTGATCTAGAAGGGAGGCAGCCGCACGCCCACGGCTGGACCCAAGCAGAGCCGGCACGTCGCACTCACAGGTGGAAGTGGCTCCAGAGCCACTCGGTTCCTGATATCAATGGTAGAAATAAGTAAATAAATGGAATAAACGACGACAAAATTATCCTCTCACTCACAGTATCAGAGTACATAGTTCAGGCCCAGTCAATCATCAACCAGTTTATTACCGTCTTACTCCTTATTAAAACAACAACACACACACACATACACTCTGGCAGTAATTACCTGGACCATGGCACATTGCCAGCACAGGCCTGTTGGTCTCATTACTGCCATTTGGTTTTTAAATGGCAAAGAATGGTTTACACCATTTTGGAGGAGCAGGTATAATAGTGTTAGCCGGTACAGGGCCAAGGTGGTGGGACATTGTCCCAAAGAGGGAGGTAACATAACCCAAGGGATTCCTACCAAACTCTGAATTTGCACATTTTGTCAAATCCAAATGAGATTTGTCCAATCCAGAGGGTCCAAGTATTGGAAAACCCACCAACACTTTGAGCCCCGCAGCTCCTGACTGTAGCCACACTCCAGCCTGATGGAGACCTGTCCATTATCACACCCAGCAGGGCCACCGGCTGAACCCAGCCCAGCCCAGCACCAGGCCAGACCCTAATCCCCATCCTGATACCTGATCGAAAACCAGTGGACAAACCACAAAAAGCTACAACCAAAAACACACCCAACCCCAATACTAGGGCCTGTAATCTAAAACCAAAACATTGCCCCAGCCTGGCCACCTTTCCTCCTCCCTACACGATGTGAAGGGGTGGGGGAGGTCTTAACACCTCACATGGAAGGACAAAAACAAACCCATCCCAGATATGCCCGGGCTGAAAAAAACCCCAAAAAACAACTCATTAAACGTAATAAGCAGCCTCTTCATCTGACACTGCCTTGTCCCAAATAAATTAAATTCCATTTCATTTAGGCAGTACAGGAACCTGACAAGCAACCTTTACCACCGAGACGCCAGAGCTCAGGAGGGGGAAAAAATGAAAGAGAAAACAACCCACACAACTTACAACAAATACAAAGGCAGAATCATTTCAAAACCCCCATAAACTTCCCCTCCGCATCCTCTCACGGCCAGCCCGCTCCTCGCCCCGCTGCCCCGGCCCGCCGGGGCCGCGTTGCCGGGAAGGAGCGGCGGAGGGAGCAGAGCCCCCGGCTCACCTCGGCGGGGCCGGGAGAGCGGGGCCGAAGCGGCGGCGGGCGCGGGAGCAACTTCCGTAAAACAAGTGAAAGAAGCAAAGTGAAAGAAGCGGCAAGCCCCCCGCCGCACCGCACCTGGTGCCGCGCCCCGCTCCGCCCGGCCCGCAGCTCTGCACCGCGCACCCGCCAACAAAAGTTTCGGTGCGGCGGCGGCCCCGCGTCCGGAGAGACTGCGCTGCCCGCAGCGCCG